>JAODAL010064135.1:0-18882 GCA_025379985.1 Phyllomedusa bahiana
CTTACAATGCCCGACATACTACCTGTTTGTAGCAAAAGGGTTTTACAGTGGGCCTTCAGCGCTACTATTAACATGCCCGGTATTAGAATTGGGCAGCGGCGCAATGAAGTTACCTCCTCGCGCCGCTGCATCCCCTCGGGCACAGCCTTATTACTCTGTGCGGCCCAGCGCTGGTGGCATGATAACATCATGCCGCCAGTGTTGGACAGAAGAGGAAGACGCTCGGCCGGGAAGGAGGTAAGATAAGTATTAGTGTTGATATTTTTAATGGCGGTTACCTGCCTGAGGGGACCTATATCTGTATACCCTGCCTTACTGAGGGGACATATATCTATATACCTGCCTTACTGAGGGGACATAATCTATATACCTGCCTTACTGAGGGGACATATATCTATATACCTGCCTAACTGAGGGGACATATATCTATATACCTGCCTTACTGAGGGGACATATAGCTATATACCTGCCTTAACTAGGGGACAAAATATCTGTTATACTGCCTTAACTGGGGGACATATATCTTTATACCTGCCTTACTGCGGTGACTTATATCTGTATACCTGCCTTACTGTGGGGACATATATCTTTATACCTGCCTTACTGGGGGGACATATATCTATATACCTGCCTTACTGAGGGGACATATATCGATATACATGACATAACTGGGGGGGACTTATATCTATATCCCTGCTTATTAGGGGACATATCTATATACCTTTGCCTTAATGGGGGGACATATATCTATATACCTGCCTTACTGAGGGGTCATATATCTATATACCTGCCTAACTGAGGGGACTTATATCTATATATCAAATACTTATTTCTTACTGCACAATACAAATAAATTTATACAATGTGATTTTCTGGAATTTATTCTGGAAATTCTCTCTCTCAATGTTAAAATGAACCTACCATTAAAATTATAGACCGTTCATGACTTTGTCAGTGGGCAAACGTACACAATCAGCAAGGGATCAAATATTTCCTTCACTGTATATCTATATACCTGCCTGCGGGGACATATCTATATACCTGCCTATCTGAGGGGCTCTATATATACCTGACTTACTGGGGGTACAGAGTAAGTTACCACAAAAATGAACCCCAAAAACTAATTTTTTGCCGTTCACCCTATGGTTTTTTTATTATTATTCCGGCCCTCTAAAACTATCCCAATTTCTCATGCGGCCCCATGGGAAAATTAATTGCCCAGCCCTGCCTGAGATAAAAGGGGGGAATCTACCATACAAACACTATCTGACATGACAGAAGATACAGTTGAGGATGAGGAGGGCTTCTGAGTAGTTAAAGGGGTTTTATCGTTACAAAGATCATGTCGTAGATTATGGGGACAGTAAAAATAAGCACTTTTGTAATTGGGTTGCATTACCTCTGTCACTTGGTTTAGCAATATAGCATCTCTGTAAAACTGTCTTTATTTCTGCTGTTGTGGGTCAGAACGCCCTGGGTTGATTCTGGCACCCTAGACACGCCCCCCGCACTGTGGGTTGGCTGGCTGACATTTCATTCAGCCTGTTTTGGGGTACGCCCCTAGACAGGAAACGCCCCGGCCACGCCCCCTGCGCTGTGATTGGGTGCTTGCACACTCTGTGTTTACTCCCCTCTGAGCTGTTTAAAATCGATAGTGAAACCAAGGGCTGCTGGCATCTATGTACATCTCCCACTTTAGGGTCAATGTTCTGGGCAATTACTGCCCGTTTAAGGGCTTTTGCCAAGAGGTTGATTCACCCCCTCACAGATCCAGTCCTTAAGCTGCTACTTGGAAAAGAAGGCGTTCTGTTCTCAGATCGAATGCAAGCCGCCTCCCTTATGATTCATCACCTGTTTTGTTAACAAAGGATTCAAATTGTCAACTGGTTGTATAGAGTAGTTTTAGTTATCAGCCACAAGAGTGAGTTGGGATTCAATCCAAAAGGGTTTGTTTTTTTTTTTTTTTTTTATTTAAAATGTATACACTTGTAAATATGAAAATATAGTGTGACATCTAAATTTTTATTCATATACAACACAAAGCTCCCCTATATTAGTGTCCCATCCTTGCAGTAAAAGATTCCAAATTAGGATACAATGCTGATATTCTGGGGATGAGAAATGATATGGGGGCCCTGTATGTGTGTATATATATATATATATATAAATATATTATAATATCTTTTATAAAACATATATTATTTATTTTAATATTTAGATTTATAAAAATATATATTAGGGACTAGACTCCAAAACCCCTTCGTTGGGACAATAAGTCTTCACATGCTCTACCCCGCTGCACCAACCAGCCCAAGTCAGTTACAAGATGAGCAGGGCCCTTTCTGAAAGTTGATTTGCTTCTCCACATGTCAACTTTCAGGAACAAGATCTTAACAGCTGCTGGCTTTCAGTTGTGTTTCAAACTAAGACATATGGACAGTTCTTGCTGGAGTTTTGGAGCCTCAAGGCAGCAGACATAGCATGCAGGAGGCCTACAAGATCTGTTATAAATCCAGACAACCCTCTGCATCCCCCCCTGCTTAAACAAAATGAAAGATGTCAGTGAGGGAGACAACGGCCTCGTGGGAGGGGAGACAACGCCTGCTAGAGAGGAAGTACACGCCCCTGGAATTTCAAAACTCAATCTGAGAAAATTAGCAGAACAGCACGAGCAGCTCAAACGATAACACCCCTTTAAAGAACTGCCATTCCAAAATCCTTACTGCATATCTTCAAGACCAGGGGTGTCAAACTGCGGCCCTCCAGCTGTTGGGAAACTACAACTCCCATCAATCCCACTTTTATAGATTATATAAATGCATGATGGGAGTTGTAGTTTCCCAACAGCTGGAGGGCCGCAGTTTGACACCCTTGTTCTAGACACTGCTTTGCTACTACAGTCTCTACTTAATTTTTTGCGATCTTTATAATAGTTAATAAATTCCCAACAGTTTATTCAGAAATTAATCGGAACTCGGCATCTAGGCCTGGTTTGTACACGAGCGCCTAAAATATAGGTTAACACAAAAATGATGACTTTCATTATGCCATCAGCGTTTTGACACTTTTAATTGAAAACACCTGTAATTTTTCCGCACAACCCAAATACCCATTCAGGGAGCGCTAGCTGATATTCATATAATATTTTGACATTTCTCTTTGCTTTGCTCTGATGCGGGGAAACGTGATGTGCTCCAAAGCCTCACGCTGTATAATCAAACAATGCGGTGGAGGTTTTCTTTTTTCCTTTTTTGTTTTTTCTTTTTTTGTTTCGTTAAAAGCCAGGTTTGTGGAGACACCCAACAGATTTCTATTATGTGACCTCAACACCCTCTTCCATAGTCTAATTTGACTTTGTGTTTTATACCCCGGGAATGTATGTTGGAAACTGTGGACCAAGCACCATAACTGACAAGAGCGGGAATAAAAAGAAATTTCTATCTTATAAGAGAAGACAACATTGACAGATGTAGCAGTGCTGGCTCACCAATGAGCAGCTGGGTTGTGAGTATAGTGATTGATGATGATGATGGTATGAATCGAAAGAAATTTGTGTCAAGTTTAAAATTTGATCAAAGTAGGATGGTTAAGTGGCAGACTAGACTAATGCGGTTTATCCCTTTAAAATCAATTACTCTTTAATAGTTGTAAAATAGAAAAAAAGGAAAAAAACACAACAACTTGTCCTTTAAAGGGAATGTGTCACCAGAAGATGACCCATTGATTAACTTATTAACTGATCTGTATCATTTTGTTTGTTTTTTTAAATCCTGAAATCCTGCAGTTTTCACTTTGGCCACTAGGCTAATATTAAGCTGACACTTCCTGTTCTGTAGAGAGAGCTTTCAACAACAAGCATCTCCTCATTATCAGTGACAGGCAGATTAACAACTGATATGTTTGATCACCAAATGTGTACAGGTAGCACAGGATCTACCAGTCACAATAGAAGATGTTCATAACTCCTACCCCCTTCCCTGCACACTGATTTCTTCCCATTTTACAGAGCATGCCTAGAAAACTCTCCTGTAGAAGTCGATGGGTGTGCTCCTGTTCTCAGGCTCCTATGTCCATGAAGCTGCTGTAAAGCATCAGTCTAAATGCTGTTAAAAGCAGCTCAGGCAAGATGGCTGTCCCATAATCCTATATAGGCAACAGAAAATAAAGACAGCTAAGCAGAAAAGAACATGCATCAGCGTCTTGTTTTCATTAGTAGAAAAAATAAATTGCCATACATTTCCTTTAACGGGGTTTTCTCATCACTGGCTTTCGCAGACTTGAGCTGTTTCTTTCTTTCTGTTACAGCTTCAAATCCAGGGGTGAGTCTCTTCCCTGTAGGCGTGTCTCCCCTCACTGAAGAGTTATGACATCATCGTGTGTGAGCTTATGGATAGGGAGATGGTACATCACAGCTCTGCAGACCTCCTGCAATGGTTCTCAATGCTGGAGAGCGTGCAGCTCCTCTCCCATCTGCACAAGCCCTTTTCAGCAGAACACCTGCATTGCTTGAACCAGCTATACTACATCCTGAACTGATGAAACTAAATTGAGGAAATGCACTCTGCTTCCCCTTCCCCTCTGTTACAGGCATAGGTAGAGGAGAGAGCAGACCGTGTATAAGCATGAGTTAAATATAGGGGGTGAGAGGGAATCTTGCAGCTAGAGACCTCAGTAATTGCCCAGATCCTTTACATAGGGTCATCACTGGGAGAAGGGTATAGAGAGGAGCTGAGCCAGGCTTTATTATACAAACACAGTCATCACAGGCACTTTGTTTCACTTTCAATTTCAACAGCTCAGAGGGAAGTAAGCAAGAAGTGCATGCAGCCAATCACAGCACAAGGGGGCGTGTCCCATCCAGGGGCCATGTCCAAACAGGCTGAATGAAATGCCAGTCAGCCAATCACAGAAAAGGGGGCATGTTCCGTCCACCTGCTGGAAAAATAGCTATAGATGCACAGATTAGCTTAGATCTATTATGCTAAGTGATTTAGGTAATGCAAACCAATCGCAAAAGGAGCTTAATTTACACTGTCCGCCATCTTTAGAGAAATTGATCTTTAGTGGAAGAGAACAATCGAGAAAAACTCCTTTAAGTTCCGAACCTCCGCTGCAAGTTTCATCAGGAATGATGGAAAATAACGAACACTATGGCAGAAGCCCAACAGACTCTATTGTAATCAGCGGGATCTATTGCAAAACAGATCTGGTTCCAACTCTCCAAAGAAGACTCAGAACAAAACTTCAGACTCCGATGTGAAACAGGGTTAAACCAGGGAAAGAACGGGTGGGAGGGGAGGAGAGAAGAGAAGAGAGAGAGGAAAAATCAATCAATCCATCAATGTACAAACAACCTACCCAACTGGCTAATGTGCTTTTTCTACAAATGGAAAACCCCTTTAAGTCACTCTGAGCTTTAACTAGGCGGTCCAAATATGAGCCAGATTTATCACAGAGGTTTATACTGTATGATGAACCTGGTGCATGTTTATACACTTTATATCACTTATTAGTTTGTACCAACATTTTGGCACATTTCTTAGTGCATGATGTTGCACAGTAAGCAGTGCCCTTTGTGCAAAGCCATATCCCTTTTGTCAGACACGTCACAAAAACCATCTAAAACACATACTAAACAGTGCAAAGCATAAACGCCAGGATTTTGGTGCGAATTGTGCCAGGATTCTGGTGCCACTACCACAGTACAGGCGCCTCATTGTATTCACAAAGTAGACTTGGCCTTAATAAACAATTCAGCTCTGGTAAATCTGTATATAATAGAAAAGACTTCTAATAGGAAGTTTGTAAAGGTTGCGTGTGCTTTATAGGGTCTAGTAAGAATCGTACAACCTGTTCAAAACGCAATAGGCCGGTGCCCCCAGCACACCGTCGATGGCAATCATTTCTTCTTGCATGTTCTCACCTCCTTCCTAAACACAACATTCGCCCCCCTCATCTCTTCTTTCCCCCTGTCGGCCACCATCCCAGACGACCCCCCCATCCCTTCTGTCTTACTGCCTGCTCTTTCCAATGAATATTTTCATCGGTGTCCTGGCTGCAAAGAAATTCTCTGCTTTCTGATCTCTCTTATCTTAAGATATTTGCAGCCCCCAAATTTCCCTTCAATCTCACCTCATCTCTCCATACCACGACAGGTAACGCCCGTAGCAAATGCCTTTTCCAGAATGACCCCCAATTAAAGTCGTAATTGCCTCAGCAGGTCTGCACTCTTCTTGTAATTCTGTTCTCCTCATATCCCAGACGCACGCTCAGCATCATTTGGCGTCCTGGCTCCCTTCACTGAACTCAGCATATGACCTCTATGCGCCGTGGCCAAAATGACTAGTAGATGGCGTGGCGGCTAACGCGTACCATTACTTAGATTTTGAAAACTTCTCTGGGCCCGAATGTGATACGCTGCAAGAGTAAGAAAGTGGTTTGGTAGGTGTTGTGGGGGGGGGGGGGGGATGTGTTGCCATGGAGACTCAGCGCCAGCTATTAAAAATCTTTTGTTTTGTTTTTTTCCCCCCTCTCGTTCTTCGTTGAGCTGTGCTGTCATTTATTAATAAATAAAAGCAAGACGGAGGGAAGAGGGAGCAACAGAGAGAAACAGAAGACATGGTCTAATTGTATAGAGAAAATGTCCAATCATCTCCTGTGGCAAGATCTAGAATCTACGCAACAACAAAAAAATACAAGAGAGTATATAGGACATGTCATATAGTACACTATAGGATGGAGGCAGGCTAATATACAGGGATCAAATATACTAAAAGGGGCAATATAGAAATACTAATTAAAAACCACCCTGCACAGTACTCGGGGCGACTCCAGGAGATGTAAGCATTGTTGCTGTCTGATATCCAAGGGGGTGTCTGAGAATGTATACAGATGAAGAAGGCAGGAAGCAAATTGCTTAGTCACTATACTCTGTGCAGATTGTGCGGAGATGGTGGCACACACCAGCACCCATCACCCTCACAGACGCACAGGTTTACCGTGAATACGGGCTGGCGAGCCGTGATCACCTAACATCAGGATGACTTATGATATCAGCTTTCCCATTGCGGTCCCAACCTAAGCTGCTGTGCACTGTGAACAGTAGGGGGCACGTATCTAACTAATGCCATGGAGATGTGGAGTCCAATACAACCAACCACAGGGCTGCTTCTATTTCCCAAAATGGTGCGTTTGTTAGTGCATGTCCCCACGGCACAGGTTTTTGGTCGGTTTTTCAGACGGTTTGCGGTTTTGCAGACTGCCTGAAAAACCGGCCAAAGAACAGCAAACGGGCGCTATGGAAAACCTGGCAGCCTAGTTCCACACTGCAATGGATATTCCTCCGGGGCGTGGAGTTTCTTCTGGGCCCTCGGTCCGACAGAATCTGTGCATCTCAATGTGAAGGGGGAGGGCTTTTCTCCGCTCATCATGTGGTAGATATCACCCCTTTAAAGCAGATGTCAGGATGCCCTGGTATAATTACAAGTCTATATGCCTAGTAGCCAAAAGAGCATCCCCCTTCCACAAAAAAAAATAAAAATGTATGTATGCAGGCCTGCCGTATCCAGTTAGTGCTCCCATGGGTATCCATAGTTTTATATATAAATTATGTGTGAGTGTGTACATATATATATATATATAGTATAAATATATATATATATATATATATATTATATATATATATATTATATATAATATATATATATACACACTATCACACGACACACACCACACATATATACATATAGTATATATATAATATATATACACTCACACACATATATTAATATATGATCACACCACATATATATACACACATATATATATATATATACACACACACACCCTAGTAAATATATATAGTGACTGGGAGGTATATAAAAAGAAAAGGAGAATTTACTTATATATACTATGATATATGACACACACACAGCACATATATATATATCACACACACACATATAGATATAAAAAGAGCACTCACACATCATATAAAATCACACAATATATATCATATATACACACATCCAACATGCACATATATAAATAATATAGTATTATAATTATACACATATATATAATATAAATAAACACACACATATAATATAATAAATATAATGTTATACACACACACACATATATATCACAACAACTCTATATATACATTATATATATATACACACACATAAATATACTATATAATAAATATACACACACATATATACATGATATATAAAAGACACTACAAAAATATATACGAATATGAGTAATATATATACACACACACATATATATATAATAATAGTATAGTATATATACACACACAGACACTTATATAAATATATAGTATATACACTACACACACATATATTATATATAAAGTACACACACAACACACACATATAATATATATACACACACACACACACCCATATATAAATATTATATATATAATATATAACACACAACACACATACATAATATATATATATATATATATACCACACACACACATACATAAATATATCCACACACGAATCATAAATATCATATATATATATTAAGCATATAAATATATATAAATATAATATATATACACACACACATATACACACACACACCAAACACACCATACACACCCTGGTTTCCCAAGAACATAAGACATAGTGGCCATTTTAATTTATGCAATTCAGAGTTTGGCTGCTTATGCGATGTTTGTGATGAAATCACTACAGTATAATCAAGTACAATGTTATTGTTTTTTTCACACAACAATAAATGTGAATTATTTTTCATAGAAAAAAAAAAAGACATCTCCTAAAATAAGTTTTAGTTCGTCTTTAGGAGCAAAAATGAATATATGACACGGTCTTAATTTCGGGGAAACCAGATATATATATATATAATATATAATAAATAAATAGTATATATCTATATATTATATTAATATATATATATATAGTATATATATATAGTATCAATATCAAAATATATATATATATATGTAATCTGTCAGCAACTCCAGAGGTGGGAGGCCTCTCTTCTTGAACATTAGACCCGCAGTGCTAAATCCGTTGCATTCTTCCTCTGCTCTTATAAGTCAAATGGCAAAAACTTGTTTTTGTGCAGTTTTAGCCACAAAATTTAGCTCAAAGATCCACTTTAATATCCACTATAAAAACCTACAAGCTAACAGGTTCACCCAGGCAAGTCTCAACCAAAGCACCTTTCTTAAATAACACTCCTAAATCCTAGAAGATTCATTTATATTTAAATTGATTAGGATTTGATTCACTTTGATATATTTACAGCACAGTTATAGAAATGTCGATATTTTTCCCAAGTGGAAGAGGCCGTTAAAAAATAGGAAAATAATAAAACAAAAAAATAACAAATTTTAAAAAATTCTGCTATACGTACCCTAGATTTTGTAATTCTTCAGCAACGTCCTACAAAATAACTTGTGGTCCAATATCGATGCAACGAATTAAGTGGATGGCGGCAATCCAACGATTGCTGCAGGACAGTTTACTGAAACATCACTGTGGCCTTAAAAGTTTCTGCCATTTCTTTTTACAAAGAAAAAAAATGTAACCTAAATCTAAGTTCTGTTTAAGGAATATAAGTGTAGAGCAAGACATATGGCCATGGTACACCTCATTCAGGAGACATGCTGCCTCCGCATATTTGCAGTTGGAAGCCTGGGTGTGAGCTGACATATTGCTTACTTGTAGGAGATAAACATGACATCCCCATACAAAGTGCCACGTAGAAGAACTGGCCATGCATAAGATGAAGGCAATGAGCTTCACATTCAAATATGTCCAAAATCTGCACTTCTGGTGAAACTTCCATCCAGGAGATCTATGGTTGCAACATTTAATGTCCATTGTACTGGGCGCTAGAGGAATTTGACTCCACAGGCCCAGCATCTTGGGGAGCCAGGCAGTGGCTTTGGCCTTGAGTCCTCATGCAAGAAGTTTGCCTGGCTGGTGATGGAAGTACATGTATCTGAATGCAGTTACCCTCCTTCCCACATCTTCAGAAAATGATCGGACAAGATAATAACAGTGTCCAGCAGACTGCAAGTGACACTGTGAGGTGGATCTATATCAATCCAACAAAGCTGCTGGACGGGAAAGGTTTATTCAGTCTGTGTTCACCTACTCTACAGGAAACACGTATATCGAGCACCCGTTGCACCCTGAAGGCCCAGATTCAGCATCTATACCGAGGCCTCCAAATTTAACATGACATATATAACACATTAGGCAATATGCAACCCCCTTGATAATAGGCCCTGGGTGAGACTTGCATGAAGCTCAGCTTCTCTCCTCTATCATATAACCCTATATATCACAGCACTCATCTTCTCATCCTCAATCATATAACCCCATATATCCACAGAGCTCATGATCTCTTCTCTATCATATAACCCAATATATCAGAGCTCAGCTTCTCTCCGCAATCATATAACCCTAAATAACACAGAGCTCAGCTTCTCCTGCTCTATCATATAACCCGTAATATATCAGGAGCTCAGCTCTCTCCTCTATCAATAAACCTATATATCACAAGCTCAGCTTCTCTCCTCTATCATATATTTATATATATCACACAGCACAGCTTCTCTTCTCTATCATATATACCCTATAAATCAGAGCACACGCCTTCTCTCCTCTATCATGATAACCTATATATCACAGAGCTCAGCTTCTCTCCTCTAAATCATGAATAACCCTATATATCAGCATCTCAGCTTCCTCCTCTATCCCATATAACCCTAATATATCAACAGACTCAGCTTCTCTCCTCTATCATATAACCATATATAATCACAGAGCTCAGCTCTCTGCTCTATCATATAACCCTAAATAACACTCAGCACAGCTTCTCTCCTCTATATCATAATACCTTATAATATCACAGAGCTCAGCTTCTCTCCTCTATCAAATAACCCTATATATTAGAGCTCAGCTTGCTTCTCTCCTCTATCATCTAACCCTAAATGATCACAGATCTCAGCTTCTCTATCAAATAACCCTATTTATCAACGATAGCTCATCTTTCTCTCTAGTCATATAACCCTTATATATCACAGATGCACAGCTTCTCTTCTCTATTTATTTAGCCCGTAAATATCACAGAGTTCAGCTTCTCTCCTATAGCATTAAGACCCTATATATCACAGAGGCTCAGCTCTCCTCTATCCATATAACCCTATAAATCACAGAGCACAGCTTCTCTCTATCAATACACCCTATATATATCACAGAGCTCAGCTCCTCTCCTATATCAATATAACCCTAGTATATCACAGAGCTGTCTTCTCTCCCTCTATCATATAACCCCTATATATTCACAGAACTCAACTTCTCGCCCTCTCATAATCAACTATATAGTCACAGAGCTCAGCATCTTTCTTCTCTATCATATCACCATATATATCACAGAGCTCAGCTTCTCTTCTCTATCATATAACCCTATATATCAGAGCCTCAGCGTCTCCCCTCTATCATATAACCCAATATACCACAGAGCTCAGTTCTTCCATCTTCATAAACCCAATACACAGAGCTCAGTTTTCTCTCCCCATCATATAACCCTAAATACCACAGAGCTCAGTTTTCTCCCCACTATCATAAAACCCTATATTTTCACAAGTCAGCTTCTTTTCTACAAAAAACCCTATAATCAGGGGCTCCCTTCTCTCCACTATCATAAACCCAAATAAACACAGAGCAGCTTCTCTTCTTATCAAAACCCAAATTCACAAGCTCAGCTTCTCCCCCCTCTACATAGACCTATAATCAAAGCTCAGCTTCTCTCCTTACAAAACCCCTATATAACAGACCAGCTTCTTCTTTTTAAAACCCCTATAGATCCAGAGTCAGTTTCCTCCATCTATCAAAAACCCCTTAATCCGGCTCAGCTCTCCCCTCTAATAAAACCCTATATAACCAGAGCTCCCCTTCCTCCTCTACATATTACCCATATATCGAGCCACCCTTCCTCCTATCATATAACCCT
The DNA here is from genome assembly GCA_025379985.1 of Phyllomedusa bahiana. Classification (NCBI taxonomy): domain Eukaryota; kingdom Metazoa; phylum Chordata; class Amphibia; order Anura; family Hylidae; genus Phyllomedusa; species Phyllomedusa bahiana. The sequence continues at coordinate 12,031 of JAODAL010064135.1, forward strand.
ATATATCCCAGAGCTCAGCTTCTCTCCTCTATCTCCTCTACCGTGCCAGCTCAAGGATTCGTATTTCCAGCACACACCCCCACATCACTGAGTTGCACCTAGGAGTTGTGGAACAGACAGCCCTACCCAGGCATCTTAGCCACCCTCCAAAGGGCCCCTCAAAGACTCTCAAAAACCTAATGCGTTTTTGGGCCCCGGGAAAAAGACATTTCTTCCACCTTGCCCCTTTTTTTTCTTTGAACAAGTCTTCACAAATAACCCTTTGGTAATTGGCGGACGTATATACAACATCTGATTTTCTGCATTACATTGCGGAGTGTATTACTCTCTAACCTACAAAGCAATATATATTCCCAAAGCACCCAAATCCTTTTCAATATTAAATGTGCATGTTTGGGGATCATATAAAAGTAAACCCCACAAGGGGGGCTTGTAGCATTTCCAAGGGGAAAATGTGCTTTATTACGAATCACAAAGGGCGCTTTCCCGTCCTTTATTTTAAACTGTGGAGAAATCTAATTTCCCCCCGTGCCGCATGGTATTTACACTTCCCTGGTCCCCCTGCCTACATTTCATCCGGGCCACACACACTCCCCCCCCTGCGCCCCCACCGTTTCCCACTCTTTTGCTGCAAAAAAACCCCATTTACAAAAGAAAGGATCTGATCGCAACGGCACATTGTTTCGTGCACTTAACCCCTTCTCCCTTCCTTCCCCCCACTCTGTTTCTAGATCCCCAGAAAGACCCAAAGTAGGGGGTTTCGAGTGAACAACACATACAGCCCTACACAAACACCCATTTATATGTGTATGTTTATATGTTGCAATAGAAATACTTTTCATAACTCAATATTTAACATAATTATACTTTTATAGAAAAAGGGGGCCCCCGGATAAAAAAGGAAGGGGTGTTGAACCCCCGAATCTAAAATTTTCCCATTTACAAGGGACAGCCCAGGGGAAGAAAAGGGGAAACGCAAAAAATGTTTGGGTCTCTGGCACCCCCCTGTAGGATTACTTTTGCCTGTGTCGACAGCTAACAATAAATTCCTCCTTTCAGTTTTAATCAGGCTTCCCCTTGTAAGGAGGCAGCAGACAGTGACGCCAATCTCTCTGCCTTCCAACCGTGCCTCACCTCAGTCCTCCACCGGGGACAGTGTGTCAGGATTGTTCAGTTGCTGCAGTGAGTGCCGCCCGGGGCACCTTCTGATTTTCCGATGTGGGGGCACGGGGTTTGACATGATATATTGCAGGGGCCCGGGAGAAGTAGCACCTTAAGAATGTAATGTCATGGAAAGTGCCAGCTTATTACAACCTTAACCCTTTCAAAGCTCAATGCCCAAAAACACTGTGCCTAATGCAGTGCTTGTTAAATGGTCAACAGGAGGGCAAAAGGGGGGACGGGGCCGGAATGGAAATGGGGCAAGGGACATAAGAGGAAAACTCAGTGAGAATGAAAGTGAAATCTGCTGATCTGTCACTGACTGATGTGTGAGGGTCCAGAAACTAGTATTTCCCAAAATAAGCCTCGCTACTTGGTAATACCCCCAAACCTTTGGAAGATGAATGAACAGTAAAAAGATTGCAAACCATCACATTGAGGCATAAGGTCCATTTTTTCCTTAGTCCTAATAATTGGACTATGATCGCTGGCGCAGAAAGTCTTCAAGCGTCCATCCGGGAATGATCTCCTGCCCACAACTGCATGATGCCCACAGAGTGTATGCATTGGTTTTTATTATTGGATTGGACTTTTTGCCCTGATACTCGCGGCCATTTTTCTATATTGCTTCACAACTCCCCGCTGCATTGCCTTCTCAAGGGAGACTTAGATGGGGCAAAAAGGTTTTTCTGGGGGGGGCACTTTAAAAAAAACAATAAAGGGGTTTTCTCGCTACACGATAAACCAGATTAGGGTAGTAAAAATAAGCACTTTTGTAACTGGGGTTTCATTCCTCAGTCACTTAGTACAGAATAGAGCTTTTCTGTGCATCTGTTTTCCATTTCTGCTGCTGGTAGTCGGGACACCCCCCCCCTCTTCCTTTGATTGGCTAGTTGGGACACGCCCCCGGATGGATTCCACCCGTGCACTGTGATTGGCTGACTGACATTTCATTCAGCCTCTTGGGATACGCCTCCAGACAGGAAACACCCCCGACACGCCCCCCGCCTGTGATTGGCTGCCCCGCACATCTTGTTCACTCCCCGAAAGAAAACCACATACGGGGGCTGCGGGTGTTTTCATCTCCCAGCTCTAAGGGTGAATGTCTGATAATTTTGACTGTTTAAACTCATGATCCCTCAAAAACAAGTTTTTACGTCCCCGTGCTCCCCCAATAACACAAACACAAGTCTATGCCCGATAACAAGGGGGAAGAGGGGGGCATTGTGCATTCTCACATGGGTTTTACTTCAGGGTGTGTGTATAACTGGGTTATAGCCGCAAGGAGCTTGTGGAGCCTGGGGAAAAAGGCCCCAGACACAAGAGAACACTGCAGGGGGCTCAGGTCTGTTCTGTCCAACAACCTTCCCCCTCTCACACAGAATATGATGTCACAGCTCTCATTGGGGAAGGGCAGCCTGCAGAGAGAAAAACACGCCTGCAGAAGAAGAGACACGCCTGCAAGAGAAAGACACGCCTGCAGAGAGGAGAGCAAGGAAAAGACACCCTGCAGAGAGAAGAGAAGCCGCAGAGAGAAAAGGGGCAAAAGCCTGCAGAAGGGGGGGGACAAAGCCTCCTGGCAGGAGGACGGCCTGCAGAGAGAAGAGACACGCCTCAAGAGGAAGACCGCCTCGGCAGGAGAGACAGCCGCATGAGAAGAGACACGCCTGCAGAGAGAGAGACACACCCTCGGAGAACAGCTGCAGAGAGAAGAACATGCGCGAGAGAAGAGACACGCCTGCTGAGAGGAGAGACACGCCTGCTGAGAGAAGAGACACACCTCTTGACAGGAGAAACACCTCTGCTGAGAGGAGAGACTCACACCTGGATTTCAAATTCAATCTCATAGAATTAGCTGAAGAGCACGAACACTTCAACTGATAAAACCCCTTTAAGTAGATACTCCAACTGGTTGCCCAGAATCAGAAGTTGTCTTCTTTAAAGGGGACCTATCACAATGAACATTGTATCTGATCTGCAGGCAGCATGTTATAGAGTTGGAGCCGCTGAGCAGATTGATATATTGTTCTGTGGGGAAAGATTCAGTAGAATTTGTTTTTTATTCATTGAAATCCCTGATTATCCTGGGTTAAGGAGTCCAGTGGGCGGTGTTATTAGTGATTGACAGCTATCTGGTATCTGGATTTAAATGAACAACTTCCAATTTTTAATTCATCTTTTTCCACAAAGCTACATGTCAATCTGCTCAGCTCCTCCTGCTCTATAACATGCTGCCTGCGGATCAGATAGCAGGTTCACTGTGACAGGTGCCCTTTAAGTTGTGAAAGTGTGTAATGTCTCTCTTTGGGTGTATCTTTTGTGCAAAAACTTGGATATTAAGAGGATAACGACAATGTGGCCTTAGAAGTTATGTATGTGTGTACAGACTTCAAAATGCCTCAAGGTTGCCCTGCAGATCTATCATTCTCCATTGCCCTAGGAAAAATGTAAGAGAAATATGCAGCAACACTTTCCTGTAATAAATATTCGCCAAGACCATTTAAGATACAAAATACACTACTCACAAGTTAGGGATATTTGGTTTAAATTTCAGAATGAACATAAAATTTCTTGAAATCTTTTTTAAATTAACTAAATGAGACCATCTCTTTCCTTAAGATGCACTTGTCCAACTGTTCAATGTTTCAGTACTTTTTGCACAACTTGCTGATCTCTAACAAGGAGCTTAATGGCAAAATTCAGGTGTTTGATCTCTGAACCGCCCAATAGTTTTAGGGAATCAATTTGAATTGGTATTTAAACAGTCCTCCTCATTATGCTGTTCACATTTTGAGACCAAGACAACCCCTTACAATTGATCAACAGTACCTCGCCATTGCAGGGTTTCAAGCAAGATGCTCTCAGACGGAAGTGGGCACTGAGTTTAGGGTGTCTCAGAGTATCAAAAGAAAAAAAACAGATCAGCCAGCTCACCACTCCTTTAGTATAGACAGCATGGATCCTCCGGGTTGACAGAGGCAGAAACAGGTGAAACAAGAATTGATTCAGCAATCCATCCACAGTGAAGGAATAAAAATCTTCTTTATCTGTCACAGAGTATCATCAGCAGGTTGCAACAGAGATACAGAGAGACTGGAAGAGTCACAGAAAGGCAAAGAAGTGAACGTCCTTGGGCTCCATCACACACTGATGACCGATTTCATTGTAAACAATGCTCTGCGGAACTGGATGATGAATTTTAGACAACTCCAGGCACAATGACGGGAGGTGAGAGGCAATCAAGTGTCACGTCAGACCATTCATAACTATTTACATCAGCGTGGTCTTCGTGCTAGAGAACAAGCAAGGTTACATGACCAGTACCTGACCTGAGTGATGCATAGCGCTCACTGGCAGCCATCATTTCTGCTCAGAGTGAATAGACTTTCAGCACTGAACAGCAATGAGGACCACTGGTCCCTGCAAGACGATGCATGGTAGTATGGTCAGATACTCTTGCCGGTCGTCTAGCACACAGACCAAGCTGATGTAAATGGTTCCGAATGGTCTGATGTGACACTTGGTTGCCTCCCTTAAGTGTGTTTGGAGTAGTGTGGCATGCATTATCTGGTCCCGAGGGGCATTGTTTACAGTAAAATATGAATAAAAAATACTGGGTACTGGTTTCAGGACAAAAATATATAACATGAGGGTGGTAGGGGTGTCCAGAAATACACATTATTATACTATCATTAAGACTGGCCATTAGTCTCTGATCATGGGGGTCTCAATATCAGGGACCCCCACAATCAGTAGAATGAAGAACACAATTGTATAGTTCAGGGAGTAAACGATTTTCCCAAAAAAGGGGGTTCTCCATTTGTAAAACCCTACTTTTTAAAAGGCCCTTTGACAATAAGTTGATCACAGTGCGCTTCCACTATGACGTCCAGCAATTAGCTAACATTTGTGGGGAAATCTGGTGGCAAGTGTACAATTTACCTGTGGCGCCACCACAGAGGAAATGTAACATTACAGGGTGCCCTTTCACATCAATGGGCTGCCTGTGTATTGCAGGACGGGACAGGTCCTCCACAGCGAGACATGCTCTTTAATCGCTCTCTAAAAAGATGAACAGAGGACTCCTCTCTTTGAGCATAGAATTTTATTAACAGGGTATTTAAAAATTGGTTTTCTAAACCAGAGAACCCCTTTAATATTCATGCCTTGAAGCCTACTCATGTTACCTCAACTGATCACACTGTTCTCTCCATCTATCTCCTGTGTGCTACCACTGATGTGTTTTCAAGTCCGTAAAACCATTCACTTGTGTAGATCCCAATGATAGCAATTATTACTCCCCAACTGTGAGGTGTTTGGGGGAATTGTTCCAGCAAAAAAAGGGGAAAAACTGCCCAAAATGTGGTTTACAGAATGGTTATAGATCTATTGTCAGATAAGGAAGGTGTCAGAACATCTTACCCCATGCGGGTTTTCTTAAAGTGCCCTGGCTCCTGCCCCCTTGGGGGTTTGTGATCTACACCATTTTATTCTTAACAGCATTGGGGAGTTACAGACTGACAAGATCTCAAAGTCCTGTTGATGCCCTTTCAGTGAAGAGCTTAGTGTTTTGAGAGTCTGTGTTTTATCTTTCTTATTATTTATAAACCCTAGAATATTCTTTCTTTTTTATTCGATCGCCCCCAATCAAAAAAGGGGTTCCAGGGTAAAATGTCTGAACATCCCCACAGCCAATGTTTTTAAAAATGACACTTTTTTGGCTTTCTATAGCTAATAGGAGCGTATCAAGACCCCTTAGGCCCTATATCACGTTTTTGCCCTCCCCCAAGTGTATACATTTGAATGACTTAAAAATGTATTCCAATACTTTAAAAGGGAAAAAGTTACGTTTGACTCATTGCCTTCCCCTACTAATTTTTTTTGAAGTAAAAATGTGAACTTTATCTTTTTTACAAACACCGAACGGATACGTTTTTTTTTTTTTTTTAACATAGGGAAAAATGTGCAAAATCAAGCTCTCGTTTTTCCATTAAGCCCTACAGTTTTTGCATATGATAGTAAGGGAAAAAAAAATGTATTTAAACAAATTCTTTGCTAACAACATAAAAGATTAGAAATATGTAAAAATTTTCTGTGTCAAAGAGAGAAGGAAACAGATGCAAACCTTGGCACAAGTTTTTGTATACGTTAAAAAAAAACAGAGGGAAAATTTTTCAGCATCCTTCAATTAGGGCTTATTCACAGTTTTTGCCAATTAATTGCGGGGAGGATTTTTTTGCCGCTGCGGTGCAGCGGAAGTGGGGGGCGGCAGCTCGCCCGGGCCCCCTAGACATCATTATTCACGGCGCGACACCCGTAATAAAGGGGTTTTCACTTTCCCCCCCGGCGTATTGTGCAGGAAGGGGGAGGAGATGGAAACCATAGTTTAAAAGAGAACTTGGGTTACCGTAATGCAAGCAGATTTCAGCCGTACTACAGCGCAAATAGGCGCCAGTCGGGGAAATCTGCCCAAATCAGCCTTGAAACGGCCTTACAGTGGCCCCGGGGTGAATATTTCACCATACAATGCTCTTTCCCCGGGGCATTGTTTTGACCCAATCACCCCTCAATGTCCAGACACTATGATCTGTGGTAGATTGATTGAGGGAAAATCCAACCCAAATAACAGAAAAAATTTTCATTAAAGTAAAACCTTTATTAAAGAGGTGATGCATGATTGGGCCCCCTTTC
>JAODAL010064136.1:0-18882 GCA_025379985.1 Phyllomedusa bahiana
CTGCCATTTTTAAGGCCCCCAAAACCCCTTTAAAACAATTTTTTCCCGGGCCTCCAGGGAAAAACCCAGGCATTTACATGTAAAATGGCAAAAAATCTCCCATTAAAGGGTTTTAAAAGGGGAAAAATATTTTTCCTTTGAAATGGTTTTGGGAAAAATTTTTTTCAGTTTTAAAAAAATTTTGATCCCGGGGTTTAAACCCCCACCCCCTTTATTTAAAAAAAAAAGGTTTCCAAAAAAAAAAAAATCCAAAAGGGTGTTTTGGGGGGGGTTTAAAAAGGGGGTCGGAAAATGGGAAGGGGGGGGGCACTCCCCCAAAATCCCCCCCCTTAAAACCAAAGGGAGGAAACCTTCTAACCCCGGGGAAATTTGGGCAGATTCGGCGAAAACCCGGGGGGGCCCACCCTTAGTAAGAAAAAAAAAGGGGTTAAAAATTTTCCCGGGGAAATAAAAATTGGGCTTTTGGTTGGAAAAAACTTCCTTCAAAAAGGGATTTTCTACTTCGGGGGGGGGCCCAAATTTTGGGGAAAAAATTTAAATTTGACCCATTTTTGTAAAAAGGAAACGGGTTTTTTTGGGGGAAATTTTTTGGCCCCCCCCCCAAAAAAATTTTCCCATGGCCCAAACCGAATCCCCCCCCTTACCCCCTTTTAAAACCCCCGGGGGCCAAAAAAAACCCCGGGTAAAAAAAATTAAAAACCGGAGGTTTTTAAATAAAAGGGGCCCCCCCGGGAAATATTTCAAGGGGGTTTTTTTTTTTTTTTGGGGGTTTTTTTTAAATTTGGGGCCCCAAACCCCCAAAAAAAATTTTTTAAAAATTGAAAATGAACCCCAATTTAAGTAGGGCTCCTCCTTTTCTGGGGTTTTGGGGCCAAATAATCACTAGGCCACATATGGGATATCTCTAAAACGCAGCCCGGGGGGGAATTGATATTAATTTTATTTTCCTGTCACATTTACCGTTTCCAGTGAATAAGGATAAAATAAAAATTGCAAAAAAAATGAAATTTTTAAATTCACCTCCACTTTTCTTTAAATTTTTTGTGAAAATTAAAGGGTTACAAAATTCCCAAATATGTTGAAAAAATTAAAAGGGGGTTTTTTTTTTCCAATGCTCACTTTTGGGGACTAACATGCAGGCCCCTCAAAGCCCCGTCAAAATGAGGGTCCCCCAAAAAAAGATTTTCAAATTTTCTTTAAAATGGAGAAATTACTACTAATTTTCTAAGCCCTCTAATGTCGTAAAAAACAAAAAGACATTTAAAAAATGATGCCAACCTATAGTGTGGACATATGGTAGATGCTAGTTATAAACTATTTGTGGTGAATAATTATCTTTTCTTCATGGCCGAAAATATTGCAACTTTCAAAATCGCAAATTTTTTTTTTCTTTCCAAATTTTCATGAAATTTTGATATTTTTCACAAACAAACAAGGATTGTAGGGATAAAATTTCATTACAATATTAAAGCACAATGTGGGGGACGAGAAAACAATCTCTGAATCACATGGATAGGTAAAAGTGTCCCAAAAAAGTTATTCTCACATAAATTGACACATGTCAGATTTCAAAAATAGGGCTGTGTCAGGAAGGTCAAAACAGGCTGGGTCCTTATGGGGTTAACTAGTCTTGTTCGAGATAAAGACTGCTGACGTTACTCCCTGCTCTCTGTCTAATCATGGAGGGAGAGCAGGATGTTAATTAACGAAACTTGTGTTCACTCAAGCAGATAACATCTCTCTTATCTTCTGACCAGAACAATATCAAAAGAGCAATGTATTTGGAAAAGTCTTGATGTACTGTTCCCTACATGTTGAATGCTAGCCTTTGTAGTGAGAAAACCCTTTCAATAAGTTGTAGATCTCCTATTAGCAGCAATCATTTCCCATAGCTTCAAATGAGTTTTATACAATATTGAGGAAGAATTTTAGCTATTTCTTCCTGCAAATGCCTTTTAGTTTCATCAATAGTTCTGAATGGTCATGCACATCCACAGCCCCATAATAGGATTAAGATCAGTACTATGTATTGGCCATTCCAAAACACAGCCATCCTGTAGTTGATTTAGTGTATGATTTTGGGTCACTGATTTGCTGCACCACCCAAAGTCTCTTTAGCTTGAGGTCATCAACTGCTGCCCTTATATTCACTGTTAAAATTGTTCTGGTACACCTTGACTTCATTGTTTCCTCAAAAAGGCCAAAAACTCACAAAAAAGAACAGTCCCAAACCAGGGATGCCTCCTCTACTATACTTCATAGCTGGGATGAGGTTTTGGTCTACACGTTCAGTGTTCTTTTTTCCTCCAAACAAAGTGTTGTTCATTTGTGCTAAAAACAGAGGGTGATTCAACTTAAAACATCATTGAAAGTGATAGAAAGCAAATAAATTACATGAATGTATCCATTACTGAAGCAGACAATGAGTTGTTTTCTGTTTGGTATGCGTTCAGAAGAAGCACTCATTTATATGGGCTGTTATCAGTGGAAGCTCATTAGACCTGATGTTATCTGATATGGAGTTTTATTAATAAGGACCTTTTAATGCACATCAATCTTATTGCCTGCAAACTCTTTTACATGCAAAACAACAGAGGACAGTATGTTGCAATGATGTAAATGCAATGTCAGATATCCAAGTTCCTATTGGGGTTTGCAGAACCTTCATTGGCTCAATAAACTTTATAACATTTATCAGAGTCTAGATATGTTTTTACAGCAGTGCTAAACTAGAATATAGCGTAAAACACGAAAAAAAGATAGAAGTTGTGTACTGTATTATAACTGTAAATGAGAGAGCATATTATATAGAGAAACGCGCATAAGTAGGTATATGTGAGTATATGTGCCCTGATTGGGTAGTCTAAAAATATTGCATTTCTAAAAGTCAAAGCTATATATATACACACACTACTTGCAAAATGCTAGGGATATTTGGCTTTTGGTTGAAATTTCAGCATGAACATATCATTTCTTGAATTTTAATAAAATTAACTAAATGAGATCTCTTAACTTTAGAATACACATGTTCAGCTATTCAGTGTTTCAGTACTTTTTGCACAACTTGCAAGGAACTTAAAGGGAAAATTCACAACAGGTGTTTGATCCCTGAATCACCCAATATAGTTAGGCGATCAATTTGAATTTGGGTACAAATAGTCCTCCTCATCATGCTGGTCACATTTTGAGACCAAAAGACCAAGACAACACCTTGCAATTGACCAACAGTACTCACTTTTATTGCCAGCGGTTTAGACATTGATGGCTGTGTGTTAAGTTATATTGAGGGCACACCAAATTTACTCTGTTATACAAGCTGTACACTGATCTATCTATCTATTTTGTAAGCGAGCACAACTCTTGGAATCACAGTGAAGTCCAATGCAGTCAGAGACACAGATAGATGTCCTTGGCTCCTCCTGTGTTTTCATTAGTACAACAGGTACTCATAATACAATGGGTGCCAAGCATAAGCAAAACAGTAAATAAAGAAAACACCTGCTCGTCTGAGTGCTGACTACACAGTGCAGTTATCCTCCCTACACCATCTGGTCAGCAAGTGGTTGTATGAGAGATCCTGGATATCCCAAGTGAGTTTCTAAACTCCTTGGCCAAATCTCGGCCTGGAACACGAGGAGTATGCACCCACCCAATACTTTGCCTTCTCCGGATAAGAGCTGTCCTGTCCTTGACTGAAGCAGCCATACTAATGCTAAACAGAGGCCTAGCACTTACTGTGGCTGGCACAACATAAACGAACGGCTCCAAATCCACAAAGGCCAGGTAACCTTGGTGACATGTCACTTATTACCTAGCTGGGATATACACACCATTATGGACCTTCCCAGCTACCACCTTAGAATATATACAGTTGAAACCAGAAGTTTACATAAACTATATAAAAAGACACATATGCATGTTTTTCTCACTATCTGACATGAAATCAGAATAAACGTTATCCATTTTGGGTCAATTAGGAACCAAAATTATTTATATTTGCCAAATGCCATAATGAGAGAGAGAGAATTTTTGAAGGCATTTTATTACTTTTATTTTATTACAAAAGTTTACACACATTTCATTAGTATTTATTAGCATTGTCCTTAAAGGGGATGTATCACTTCATCAGTTCAGTGTGTTTCATTGTATTTTCATTTTCTCTGTCCTCAAATCCAGGGGCGTTTTTTCCCCTCCCAAATGGCTGTTTCTTAACTGAAGGAGGATGACATCATCCCCCCCTTCACTGTTCATGCTCGCTGCCGAGTCAGTGTGTTTGTTTGATTTAAGTGGAAGGGGATAGCACATCACTGCTCTCCCTCCCCCTCCCCCGTCTGTCCACATGTCACTGTGTCGTTCCTCTCCCAATGCAGTCTTATTTCGTAAGAGATGTATGTTTACATACCAAAGCCCTGCATTCAGTCTAGACAGTCTTCTATGAACTCAGAGCACTGATCTCTTCTCTCACAGGTGGAGGTTTGTTACAGTTGAATCCAGTCTTCTATGAACTCATCCAGAGCAGCACAGATCTGTCTCCTTTCTATGTTTACACGCAGCAGCATTAAGGCACTGGGCACAGTTCTGCTGTTTTCTGATTGTAGAAACAGCTGCAGTGTTAATCTGCAGCTGCTGGCTGTGCAGAGTGAAATGTTTCCAGCCCCTAATTATGATTGAGAGAGGCAGGAATGCATGCTCCCGTGAATATGACCTGGGGCCAGACAGAATGTAAATTAGTAGAGTCATCAGCCAATGAAATGCAAGGGGGTGGAATCCGCCTGGCACTGGGGACCTGTGTTTACACAAAACGAAGATAATGGAGACAGTGAAAACAAGACAGCTTTGCAAAGGACATCCAATTGCAAAGTTGCTTGTTATTCTGAAGACCATTTAATGTAATGATACAACCCCTTTAATATAACTTGGGTCAAACGTTTGGGATATCCTTCCACAAGCTTCTCACAATAGTTGGTAAGAATTTTGGCCCATTCCTCTTGACACAACTGGTGTAACTGAGCCATGTTTTTAGGTCACCTTGCTCGCACATGCCTTTTCAGCTTTAGCCATAAAGTCCCAGAACCCGTCTCCTTCCTGAGCGGTATGATGGCTGGACTTTCCCATCTTGTTTGTACTTGCACATAATTGTTTGTACAGATGAATGAGGCACCTTTAGGTATCTGGAAATTGCACCCAAGGATGATCCAGACCTGTGCAAGTTCACGATTTTCTTACTGATATCTTGACTGATTTCTTTAGACTTTCCCAAACAGTTAGCGAAGCAGTGTGTTTCTGGTGTGCTTTAAAAATACATCCCCAGATGTGTCTCTAATTATCTCAGATGTTACCAATAAACCTATCAGAAGTTTCCAAAGATAATACAGTACATCATCATATGGGCTGTCCCAAATTGTTATAAGACATAGTAATCCTTGTGTACTGTATGTAAACTTTTGACTTTGTATAAAGTAATAAAAATGTCTTCAAAATTTTTTTCTTCCTCATTATTCTGCCATTTGGCAAATATAAATAATTTTGGTTCCTAATTGACCTGAAACAGGTAAGGTTTATTCTGAGTTTATGTCAGATGAGAAAAACATGCATATGTGTCTTTTTATATAGTATATGTAAACTTCTGGTTTCAACTGTATATAATACTACACAGTTGTGCAAAATTGCTATGACTGCTTTCTACTTCTAGCATCAGCACCTACCGCATAAAGAAGGTCATGTCATGTGTGATAGGCTGTCTGTGCACATATCTCTCGTTATTTTTAAGGGCAAAATGGGCAATTCAGGGTTGATTAATAGCTTTTGGGCGAAGGGTGGCAATATTTCCATTTGTGAACTGTTCATGTACTGCTGTGGTAAAAGTGTAACATAAGTGTAAAGGTAAGTGGGAAAATGGCACCACTGTAAATAAGCGATGTGGAAAATGCCGAGCACTATGTGTTTTGAATGTGAGAGGTCAATATCAGCAATGCAGGTGTGCAAGCTTGGACTGACACACTGAAAAAAACAGTTCAGCAAATCCTACTGCACATGGCACTCCAAAGCAGATGGATAGTCACTGCACCTCAGTAACCAGTTTCATTGGCAGAAAAGGCTTTCATTCTTATGACAGTATCAGAATAGGCCCCTTTTTTGACGGAAAAGGGTTTGCCTCTTTGAGTCTCATCTTTTGCTTTATCAAACAGATGACATTGGAGAACAAACACCCTGCAGCCACTGCTGAAAGATCACAAAGTGGTGATGGAGGCATTTTGGTCTGGGGAATATTTTCATTATATTTTTTGAGCCAACTCATCCATGTGGTAGGTGCTCTCAACTGATTTGAGTTATTATAGTTCAAGTACATTCATACATGTTTATTGCCTTTTCTTGGAAAAAGGGATTTCCCCCAAGCCCCAAATGAAAACAAAATGGCTAGAAATCTCAATTTTGGGTTTAAAAAGAATCCCAAGACTTCCAGATACTACCCGGGTCCCCTAGTTACCAGATTAAACCCATTTTAGCATTGGGCCCTCCTCGGTTGTTTTTGTTTGGGGCTTTCCCAGCCCCTATAAAAGCGTGGAATGCAGTTAGATGGGCCGCATACATTGAAAATCCAGGACATTATTGAGCCCCCCCTGCCATTAGTTGCTCCCGTGCTGCCAGGAGGTTGCTCTGGTTACAAGCTTGTGGTCATAATAATAAGATTCAACTGTGCATTTAAACTGTATACCTATTGCTATTATATTTACATATTATTTAAATTTCATACCAACTTACGCACTTCTGTGTATTATTCTTTTAATGTACATGGATCTTTTGCAGGTAGCAGGGGGGTGTGCTCGGGCTTGGGATCTGCAGGGGCAGCAGCTGATGCACGTTTCCCACCCGATACATTTGCTGTGACAACTCTGTGGTAAAGGGGGGCCCCCGGGCCACTCCAAAAGGGGGCGGTGCCCCAGCCAATGGGGGGACCCGGGCAGCTCCAATCACTGCAGGGCGGTATGGTTTCCCCATTTAAACTCCCTGAAGGCTATGTGCTGCGCCTGTGTTTTCCCTGGCTCCCCGTGTTTCGCGCTTTTGTTTTGTTGTTTGCTTATCTGTGTACCTGCCCCTGGCTTGTTCTCCTTCCCCCGCTTGTCTCCTGATTTTGTCCTTTCGCTTCTTTTTGGCTTTCGCCTGGGCTGGTTTTTTTTCATTCCTTGGTTCTTTTTGGCTTTGGCTTTCCCTTTGATATTGCCGGGGACGTTGCCCATTTTGTTCTCACGACCCCAGCACTTTGTAGCGCAGGGACTGTCGCCCCAGTTCCCCGTCTCCCGCTAGGGACACATAAAGTAGGCAGGGACAGATGGGGAAGCGGGCTGAGGCTCAGCTGACCCCCTTGAGGCAGGGTGAAAGACTGTGGAGGATTTTGCTCCGAATTTGTCCTGGTGCGCCCGTTGGGTGGAAACGACGCAGCTCTTAGATCCGTTTGATTAGGGTTAGTGACCATGGAGGATTTATTGGGGGTTTACCCTCCCCCCGGGTTTACCTTGTGAGGCCATGGCATGGCCGTTTTGGGGACAGACGTTTTGGGTAGGAGGCAGGAAAAGGGCCCCCCCCCCGGCCCCACCCCATGGTCAACCCAAAACCCGTTTTTTCCGTTTTTTAAACTAGAGGACCCATGCAAGTGGAGGCTTTTTCTGTTACTGGGCTGACGACCTAGGTTTTACTGCCCATCCAGGGGTTGTCTTCTCTGGGGAGAAGAGGGGAAAGAATTGGGGAATTTCCCCAAAGACAAGTCGGAAAGCTCCACCCCCCATGGTCGCGGGGGATACAGGGAGCGGGTATTTTTGTATTAAAAAGTTGTGCTCCCAGTTAAGATTTCATACTTGTCGGTCCGGTTCTGGGAGTGCGTTTGGTTTTGGGTCATTTTTCAAATTTTGTTGATGATCTTTCGCCAAACGTCTGGGCCTACCTTGTAGACGCTATTGATCCGGGGGCTGTGGCTTTTGACTCCCCCCCCTTTGCTGGGGGCGCAATTCAATATTGTACCCTGGCTGGAGATGGGGGGTCAGACCCAACATATTAAAAAGGTGTATTATTCGTCATGGGGGGCTCCCCGTGATGTGGTGTTGGGGTCCCCGGTTTCAGAAAAAATAATCCAGTGTTTGATGGAATTCGGGGAAATTAGTAGGTGGGGACAGCGGTGTGTTGACAGATGTCCCCCTTACCAGCGGGCAATACTGATGTGAGGCTGATGTTAATCTGGAAGCAGCTGTGCCAGCTTGAGGCCTATCGGTCTTGGAAGTTTTGCGCCGGGCTAAGGGCCCCGAAACTTTTTTCCTCCGGTAAAATATGCCCTCCCCCTTTACCTGAATTTCATTTGGGTTCAAAAGGGTTTAAACCCGGGGTGGTTTTCAGGGAAAATCACCCTCTTCTCTCCGTATAATAAGTGTCCGGCGTGCATTTCGTAAGAGGTATATTCAGCCGGTACTCCCCCCTGGGCCCTCCTTCTCCAGTCATAGGGGGGGATTTAGAAAATGAATTTGCCCGATTTTAGATTCGGTAACCCCCAAAGGTCACTGCAGCCGGGCCCATTGAAAGAGGGGGCCCTAAGGAGAGATCAGGGTTCCGGTAAAACCTATCCATGCTGATTTGCTATGGGGGGAATTCCATGAGTCTTACCCAGACAAACCCCCGGGAAGGGCCATTGGCCCCCCCTAAAAAAAAAGGGGGAGTACCCCCGGGGTGGGCTTGTTCGGTTAGGGATTGCGGGTGCAGCACGTTTCCACCCATCACTTTGCTGACAACTTGTAGTAAAGGGGGCCCCCAATCCTGCAGGGGGCGAGTGCACCACCCAAAAGGGAGGCCGGAGGCCGCCCCAAATCAGTGCGGGGGGCGGTATCCCGGGAACCCCATTACACTCCTGAAGCTGTGTGCTGCGCCGTATATTTGGCTACTGTGTTTCTTGGCGTTGTGTTTTTGTTTTGTTATCTGTGTACTCCTCGGCTTTTTCTCCTTACCCATCTTGTCCCCGATTTTGGCTTTCGCTTCCGTTTGGCTTTTCGATCGGTGGTTTACGTTCTTCCTTGGTTCTGATTTGTGGTTTTGGGGTTTCCTTTTATATTGACCCGGACTGTCTACCTTTTGCTTCTCACGGCCCCAGCATTTAGAAGGCCGGGGGAAGTCGCCCAGTTCCCGTTTCCCGCCTAGGCAGCAGTCAAGTAGGCAGGGACAGGGGGTGGGCCATTTGGGCTCACTGCACCTCCCTTGAAAGACATTTAAGCCTTCATAGTGTTGAGGATTTGTTACTATCGTACGGGTTGGGGTCGATAACGGCAAAAAAACCAAAAAATATTATGGTCGATGATAGATTATCCCCGATGACCATTAAATCTATGGGGAGCAACAACCCCTTCATTTTCACCCAAACAGGGGGGAAAGTGAAATTAAAACCACAAACATCAAATGGATATTACTCTTAGGCAACACTTGGTTTATAAAGCACAGAAAAAAAAAAAAGACCTTTCCCCACTATCCCTTCTGGTACCACAGTTACCGTAATCCTGCTCACCCCAAATTAAAAGTGCCAGAAGGCGTATGATTTAAAAACCATTTTTTATTTGAACTGGAATTGATTCCCCTGCCCCTGGAACGCAGATGAGCCCCAAAACTGCGGGGACCCCCAGTTTTTAAAAAGTCCCCGGAAAAAGGGTCTTTAAAACCACCATTTTGTTTCACGGACATTAACTTATCTGTCCTGTCCCGCAGAATACATTAAATCTGTCTGACCCACGTTTAAAAAAGTCCCGGAAATGGAGTCTTTCAACCCCCATTTTATTTTTCACTGGAAAATGATTCCCTGTCCGGGCCCAGCTGAGCCCCCCTGCCTCCCCCCACATTTAAAAGATGGGAAAAAGGGCCTTTAAAACCACCATTTTAGTTTCACTGGACTAGCATCCCTGCCCGGGGCACAGCTGACCCAAAAAATTGTTTGCCCCCAAAAATTAAAAAGTGCGGGAAAAGGAGTTTTGAACCCACCATTTTTTAGTTGAACTGGACATTAATTATCTGTCCTGTACTGCAGTATGACCATTAAACCTGTCTGCCCCACAGTTTTAAAAAGTGCGGGAAAATGGAGTCTTTCAAAAACCCTTTTTTAGTTTAGCCCCGGGGCCCAAAGATATTTTTAAAACCTTTTTTGATCACAATAAAAAGTGGCACTATGCATTTTGTACATGATGTCATTTGAAATTTTTTTGGGGTAACTGAATTTGTTTACGAATTTTTTGGGAATTTTAAAATTTATAGTTTTACATTATTATCTTTTTGCTTTTTTTTTCAAGTGTGAAAACATACAACAACACCCCCCCTGCATTTTTAAAAAGGTTTTTTTTTACACTGAAATTTTTTAATTTTGTCCCCCAAAACCCATAAGAAAATCAAATGTTCAATTTCCCCCCAAAATACTTCTTGTTGAGAAACTTTTCCCCTCTGGCTTCTAAACTGATTCCCAATAATTAAATGGTTTCATTTTTCTCCAAATCTTTCTTCGGGGATTGGGGCGATCCCCGGAGATCAAATGATGGGGCCCCAATAAATCCACCCCAGAAAATTTTAAGCCCCCATGTCCTTAATAACTCATTGGTCAAGTTTTGTACCTCCCTTGTAAAATTCAGAGGAATTTTTTTCCCAGCTATTTTGTCATGCAATTTTTTAGTAGTTTTATTTAAAAAAAATTTTTTAAAATAGGAGGAATCCCACCATGTCCCCTTTGTTTCTTTTTTTAATTTTAAATTAAATGGGTTTTCAATAAGGGGTTGCTAGCTTTGTTAAAATTTGCAAAAAATATTTTGCAATATGTGTCCCTTAACAGTGTCCTACCCATTCCCGTTTCTGCAGCACATACCCTTTTAGCCCCTTTGACAAAATTTTGAAGAACAAAGTCTGTTAGAAAAAAACATTTTTTTTTTTTGGGCCTGTTATAGCTGTTTTACAGCAAAATGCCCCAAAAAATTTAAAAAAGGACCCCTTTAGCCCTTTGACAATTGGAAGAACAAATTCTGTTAGAAAAAAAACTTGTTTTTAATAGGTTGTAGTATACTGCATGTCACAGCAAAATGCCCCCAAAAAACAAAAACATGACCCTTTAAACCCCTTTTGGCAATTGTGAAAACGAAAGTTTTAGAAACAAATTTTTTTTATAAAACCTGTGTATAGCTGTGTCACGCAAATGCCCCCAAAAATTCATAGCATGACCCTTTGGGCCCCTTTTTACAATTTTTGAAAAACAAATGTCTGTTAAAAAAAATTTTTTTTATTAGGACCTTTTGTTACTGCTTCACAGCAAAATGCCCCTCAAATTCAAAAACCCGCCCCTTTAGCCACTTTTGACTTTTTGGGAACAAATCTGTTTGAAACAACTTTTTTTTGAAAAGGACCCCTAGTGTTTCTGCATTTCAAAGCACATGACCCAAAAATTTTTAAAAAAGCTTTCAGCCACTGTTTAAAATTGTAGGGGGAAATGCCCCCTTGAAACCCCATTTCTGTTCCAAAAGGACCAGATTTTGCTGTATTTCCCCAGCAACATGACCCCAAAAAAATTAAAAATGACTTTTCCCACTATTAAAAATTGTGAGGGAGGGAAAAGCATTAAAAGCCCAATTTTTTGTTCCAAAGGCCATGTTTTTTGCTGTATCCACGCACAGACCCCCCAAAAAATTTAAATATGTTCTCAACCACTATTAAAAATTGTGAGGGAGAAATCCACTTAAAAGCCACATTTCTGTTCCAAAGGGCCATAATAAGCTGTATTACAGCAACATAACCCAAAAAAAGAATTCGAAAACTTCTAAAGATAAAAATGAGTAAATGGAATAGGTGTTGCATGAAAAACCTTTCGTCTTTTACAGTCTCTTCACAGCAAAACCCGCAAAAAAAATGTTGGGAAAAAAGAATAAAATTGCAGTAAGAAAAGATCATTTTAATTTTCAAGAGGACCTTTCTGTTTGAAAAGGGAAATTTGGGAAGGGCGGGAACTAATCGGGGACCTCGGCAATTGGGGGCCCCAACTCATCAGAGATCCTGCCTGTTTATCTTTATGAAAATCAAAACGATCCACTTATCTGTGGAAAACCGGATGCGTTTGTTGTAATGACCCTCCCGCTGTGCAAATGTCCGCTCAGATAGCGCTGGCTGTGGGGAGGGCAACACCTCTATGGGTGGCGACGAGCTCGGGCCTTGTCCATTTTGGTACCCCCGAATTTTATTGGGTCTGGGAAAACAACAAAAAAACGGTTTTATCCAGATGTCATGCACCATGATCTTAAGTGGTTCCTTTTGTGTTGGGGTTGTTTGCATGCTTTTGGGGAGGGGTAAACAAAAATTGCCCGAGGTACCCCTAGGTTTGCCACCCTTTCCCTTTGCTGCGCTACGCCACTTGGCACTTACTGCGTCACGTGCTGATGTTTTCCCCGTGACTTGAAGAAGTGAATCAGACGCAACTGTTCCCGTTGTCAATAGCAAGGTCTCCATTTCCTGCATTTTCTTCTATTTGGGGGGGGGGGAGGAAAGGCTAGTTTTGTTTTGTACCGGGGATCCAGGAGGGTGGCCACCCCTAAAAAGTTGTTCATTTTGGGCATTAAAGCGGGATTTTGGGGAAATGGGGCACCAAGCACTCATGTGAGAGATGGAGCCTTGATTTCCCAAGCTCGGGGGAGGGGCACTAGCAAAGTCTTCTCATTTCCTCCTCCACCCCAAATTCGCGCCAACCTCTTCCAGGAGGGGCTTGGTAAGTCGGTGTTTGGAATACCTCCCCTCCTCCGCTTCTCTGGGACAAAACAGCCCCGACTTGCCCGAGATGATGCCCCGAGAGCTGAGCGTGCCTTTCACTAGCCCTGGACCCCCAACCATGCCTAATGAAGACGATAAAATGAGAAAAAGTCGGGGCCCTTTTGGGATTCGAGAAAAAGGCTCCGTGTTCCATTGTGTCCCTCTCTCCCCCGTCGCTGGCAGGACCCTTTTTTTAGATGTCCCCAAGATCGTTTTTCCAGAAATAAGATCACCACAACTCATTACAAGGGGATCGTCCCCATGACCCTTTTGATGGTTCTTCAAACCTGGCAAGGATGGTCGAGCTTTTCCCCGCCTCCCCCTTTGGGTGGCTCACACCCGAGGTCCCCACCTGCCTTTTCAGGGGCCCTGTGTCACTTTTTGACTGGTATGGCATTGCGTGCGCCACAATCGTGGAGCTGTGAGGGTGGGGGAAATTTCCCGCTGTTGCCCGTAAAAAAGAGATGGTTGACGGGGGCCGAGATGACGCTAAAAAGAAAAACCCCGGCGGGGGCGAAAAGGGTGGAATGGCGGAAATCGAATTAGATTTGGCCTTTCCCCAGGGGAGTCCCGACCCGGGGAGTTTTTGAAATTTTTTTGGGCGAAAGGTTATGACTGGCCAGGCAAGGGAGTGCTCCAGCCCACCGATCTTGGGGGCCAGCAGATTTCGCCCCTTTCGCACACCACCTTCCCGGAAAAGGTTCTTGTACCCCCAGGGTCGGTCTCGTTGCGGAGGCCGTCCACAGTCTGACCTTGTGGGATGGGTTTCCCAAGACAGATTAATTCAACCGGCCCGGTGTCCTAGTCACTGATGCCACCCGGGGCCTTTGGGGGGAAAAAGCCCTGCCCATCCCCGCAGTTTTGAAGAGCGGCGGCGAGCCGAGAGCAACCGTCACCCCCCGAGACACCACCCCCGTCACCAGTGAGCTGTCACGGAATAGGGCCTTGGCTGTGCTTCTAGCATGTGCGGTGGTCAATGGACTTTTCCGGAAACAGATGCAGACAACGCCTTAAATTTTAGATGACCGTGGTGGGCCGGGCAGGGGCGGTTTTCTGGCAAAGAAAAGCCTGTCGCATCGGTTTTGGGGGGGAGGCAAGGGCATGACGTGGGGAAACCCTCTGTTCCACCCCGGGGGAAAGGGGAACATTTCCAAAGGCCCAAAAACCTGGCAAAGCCGTCCCATTCGGTTTTTGGTTTGGGGAGGTTTTGGGGGTTTAAAATGTTTCTTCTGCTCCCCAAATGGAAAACAGAAGGGTGGGGGGCTAGATGGGCCCCTGTACGGGGTGAGGTTGTAAACTGGGGGAGGGAAGGGGGGGGTGGGTCTCTGGGGGGCTGGTGGTACTCGGGGGGGACGGTGGGGGCTGAAGCGGAGGTGATCCCCGATCTGACTTAGAGACATGGGGAGCTGAGGAAGCTGGTGGGGGGGGAGGAGGGGGAGGCGGGACAGAGAGTGGGGCGTGGTTGGAACCCGGCATCGGTGGGCCTTTTTTGGCCAAGTGTTGCCTCATTTAAACCCTTCATTGGATGGACTAGACTGTGGTGGTGGCTAAAACCCTAAGATTCTTTTATACTGAGCCCCTTTAGGCAAAAACGGATATGACTCGTGGGGGAATCAGAGGTTGCTCAAAGAAGGCCCAGGCTTGAGAGGTTGGCCTTTTTGAGGATAAGCGAGAACGGGGTTTCCGCACCGTGGCTGGGGGAACATTCATGGACTTTTGCGACCGCCCTCTCCCTTTTTGGGGGGACCCCTAATGACACTACCCCCCGTCTTCCTCCTCATCCCTGATGAGCGTCGCAAGCAAATTTGTGAAAAAACCTGGTTGGGTGAAGTCGTCATAATATCAAAAACAGGTACTTCGGGTGGGGCATAGCAAGGGGGCTGCAAGGGTTGGACCGCCCGGGATTTTTGCCGATTGACGGCTTCCTTCTCCTCCTTGATGGGATCAGTATGGGCATCAGAGAGAAAAATCATCCTCTTTGGCCCCTTTACTTTTTAAATCCTTTTCCCCAACCGATTTTGTCATAAAAAGGTTTCAGAAAATGGATTATCCACATGGTGGGTACCGAGTTGACTTTGGGTGCTTTGTTGGAGGTGTGTGATGTGATGAAAAATTTTGTGGCCGTGGATGGGAGGACGAGGAGGTAAGACTGCTGGATGCAGGTTGCATTAACCATGGGGGACAGATTGGCGACGCTGTTGTTATTTGGATTCACAGGCCCTGACCAGCGATGACAGGCCCTGCCGTCCTGAAAATGAACGATCCGCTGGCATGCGTTTTTGTCGCCGCACGGGAAAGGAGCACCTTCTCTCGTACCTCTACCTCCATGACCTCCCCCCAACTCTTTGTCGCTAACACCTGAATTTCGCTCCATGTTCAGAAATATAAAATTTGAGAAGGTATGTTGGGGTTTTTGGGAAAAGTCTCTTATTAAAAGATGGCAAATCACAGCTATTATCAAATCCCTAAAATCAAAACAAAATTGCTGGATTCAATTTTAACGCAAAAGTATCTATAAACTTTAGCTTGACTGACCAAAAGTGAAAAAAAACACCTGTCTAAAATTTTACGGATATTAAAGGTATTTTTGGCACCTATCAGTAACCTGTGGTGACTACAAAGCTGCTGGATTCAAATTTAACTGCAAAGTAGATCTATCAACAAAGCTTGACTGACAAAAGTGAAAAAAACACTGTCTGAAATGTATACGGATATTAAAGGAAATTTTTGGCACCTTTAAATTTCACCTGTGGTGACTACAAAATTGCTGTATTCACATTTAAGTGCAAGGTGCCTCAATGAACAAAGCTGTAGTGCGCAAAGTGAAAAAACACGTATCTGTAATGTATTCGGAAAATAAAAGGTATTTTTTGCACCTTCAATTCCCCTGTGGTAACTACAAAATTGCTGTATTCACATTTAAGTGCAAGGTGCCTCAATGAAACAAAGCTGTAGTGCGCCAAAGTGAAAAAACACGTATCTGAAATGAAATTCGGTTAATAAAAGGTATTTTTGGGACCTATCAATTCCCCTTGTGGTTTCTACAAAATTGGATATTCACTTTTAACTGCAAAGTAGCTCTATCAACAAAGCTGTACTGCGCCAAAGTGAAAAACACGTATCTGAAATGTATTGGATTAATAAAAGGTATTTTTGGCACCTTTTAATTTCCCTGGGGTGACTACAAACTTGCTGTACTCACATTTAACTGCAACGTCGCTCTATCAACACATCTGTACTGCGCCAACGTGACAACACACGTCTCTGAAATGTATTCGAATAATAAAAGGTATTTTTGGCACTTTCAATTCACCTGTGGTAAATAAAAAATTGTTTGTATAAAAATTTTAAAGTGCCAAGAAAGATCTATCAACAAAGCTGGCCTGCACAAAGTGAAAAAAACGTATCTCAAATTTTTCGGAAAATTTAAAGTTATTTTTGCCACCTTTCAATTCACCTGTGGTGATACAAAATTGCTGTTTTCACATTTAAGTGCAAGGTGCTCAATGAACAAAGCTGTACTCGCCAAAGTGAAAAAACACGTATCTGAAATGTATTCGGATAATAAAAGGTATTTTTGGCACCTATAAACCCTGTGTGAACTACAAAATTGCTGCATTCTAATTTAACTGCAAGGGGGCTATATCAAACAAAGTTGGAATGGGCAAAATTGAAAAGAAACCCCTATCTGAAATGTATATGATAATAAAAGTGGGTTTTGCACCTAACAAAGAGACCTGCAGTTACTAGAAAAGATGTGTATCCTAATATAAGTTCAGGCTGCCCAATATCCAGGAAATATTTTCAATAGAAAACTGTTAATAATAAAGCTATTGCAGTGCAATGTCTACACTAAGTCTTGGTGAACTATATCCAGTATTCTTTAAAGGCTTGTCTGTGTTCGCCGCGCCCCCCCCCACTCCTCCCCATGATTTTACGCTGTAGATGCTCCTTTAAATTCTCTACCTAACTAATAACATCTTCAAATTCCGATCTAACAAAGTTGTAAGGATCACAGCAAACCCAGTAGAGCTTTCTCTGTGAAGAAATAAAATTTAATTTCGCTGAGCTGTTTGGACACAGGCAGAGCGCACGTCCTAGCTATGAGACGCTGACAGACACTGATCATGACAGGAAGGGCTGTTCTTGTAAAACGAGGTCATGTGATTTTTCCAGCCAATCACAACCTACACCTCCAGTCTGACGTTTGCACAACATCTTACCCTGCTCTATTCTGTAAGCTGATTTGCTGGCCGCCAAAATGACAGGGAGCGCCGAAAATGTCGCAATATTAATAGATGATGCACAGTTTTAACCCAAATTATCGCTGATCTAAAAATTTTGATTCAAAATAAAATTGTGCCGATTTCAACTTTGTCGATAATAATCGCTCAACACTACTTAACAGGGATAATGAGATGTGGCCTATCTGGTGGCTTTTTTTTTTAAAAGACAAAAGATGCACATTGAATCAGCCAAGATGCTGTCATTTACCGAAGAAGGTTCTTGAAGGTAAAGCTGGAACAAATATAGAATGTGTGAACTGTATATTACATACTCATTTCATGTTGTATAGTATTTTTGTTTGATGTATGTTGCCGTTGCAGTTATATTTACAATTTGTGTCACAATGTTGTTTTTTCGTGGGGGTTGCACAGTACATCTGGGTTCTCTCTGCATGTAATTTACATGGGATGCACATATTGCATGGGACTTCTGTGTTCTCTTTTTGTTTTTTGTGGGGTTGCACACAATATTTATGTGGGTCTTCCATGTACGACTGCACATCTTACATGGGACTGTTGTGTTTTCTTTAATCCCTTAGACTGCACATTTCGATTTACGTGGGCCTCCTGATTTAAGTCTCTCTCTTTCTCCTGCTTGTACATAACTCGTCTGCAAATTCATCCCCTGCGCGTTCCAATTCCCCAACTGTTCACTACATCGCCATAGCCTGCACTTTCTGTCTGTGACCTGGGCGGGACAGAATACTCCGCGACAGCCAGTAATGCTTTAGCTGGGTGTAACCACCTGGGCTCAAAAACATTGCTAAGCACAAATAAAGCAGCCCGTTCTCTTAACCATAGCCTTTGCCAATGGTAACCAAGGAAACGGACATGCTTAGATTTTTGGTCCCTCATTTTAAACTAAGCACACCTTGACAAAGGGGGGTCCCTCAAAACGTTGTGCAGTTTTTACACAGAGGTTTATTGTGAGGATGTGCCTTTGAGTGCCGCTCGCCCCGCATTGAACTACCATGGATAAGTGCTTTAAGGTGCTGAAAAATGAGCTCGACTGGCTTTAAAGGATACTATGTTCTAACGAGGAAATTTCCAAAAACCAAAAAGGGTTTTTCTAATATATGGAAATAGCTATTTATTTTTTTATGCTAATTTTTTTGGGACTTTTATTATAATTTCTGGGAGTAATAAATGAGTTTTTATAGTGATAAGTTGAGCTTTTGCACATTTTTGTATTGTGATTATTTTTTGAAGGAACTTTCTAAATGGGTGACAGGAATTAGATGTGTGCCATGAAGCCATAAAGAATCAGGTGTTCCCTGAAGAATCCAGACAAAACAAATTTGGGATGAATACACTAAGGTGGCTTTAAACAGCATGCATTGCGCTACAGGAACAGGAGGATGAGCTGAAATCTGAGAATAAATGTTCTGCAACATTTGTTAAGCTTAGTCCTCTGAGCCAGTTTAGCAGCTTTGTCCTAGTCCCCAGGCTGTGGCATATTAAAAAACTTTCATGCCTGAAACAGCTGTGGTGAACCCCCAGGTTGCTGCCTGAAAGGGAGTTTTCTTACTACAAAGATTCGATTTCAGCATGTAAGGAACTTTTATTAAAGACTTTTTACATTACTCTTTTGATATTGCCTTGGTCGGAAGATAAGAGGGGTTGTATCTGCTCTGAGTGACACAGGTTTTTCTGGTTACCATCCTGCTTCCTTCTTGTTTAGACAGAGAAAAGCGTGAATAAAACCATGGCAAATGAAGCAGTTTTTCTCTAAAAACCCTTTGAAAAGAATTTTTTTCACTCCTTGGAGGTCTGTAGTTTTGTTAGTAGTGATTTAAAACTC
>JAODAL010064137.1:0-18882 GCA_025379985.1 Phyllomedusa bahiana
ACCAGTGGAGGCGATTCTTGGGGCCCACCGTGGAGGCTTTCTGGGGCCCACCAGTGGAGGGATTCTTGGGGCCACCAGTAAAAGCGATTTTTGGTGCTCCCCGGGGAACAATTTTGGAGCCCACCGGGGAGGCGTTTTTGGGGCCCAATTGGAAGAAAATTCTTGGGGCCCACCAGTGGAGGCGATTCTTGGTGCTCACCAGTGGAGGCGATTCTTGGGACCCACCCTGTACATGACTCTTGCACTCTACCACTTGCTTTCTGCCCAACTTCCTCTGCCTTTTTCTCAAAAAGCAGCCTCAGGCCTTTTTACCCGGGGGGTCCCCAAGGGAAATTTTTTATTATTTAAATTATTATTATTATTTTTAATTCTGAGCGCCTTGGTTCCAGAGGCTGTACATTCGGGGTTTCATACATAACATAGGTCAAACAAGTACAAAGGTGACAAATTACTAACTGAAAACGGGTACAGAAGAGGGGCCCCCTCCCGTGAGGGCTTACAGTCTATGAGGAAAGGGGGGAAGGACAGAAGGTGAGGGGCAGACATGGTTATGGATAGTGTAGTGACAGCGGGTTATTTTTGGTTATAGGCAACCCGAAGAAATGGGTTTTAGGTTGCCTTTGAAGTGGTGAGAGTGGGGGAGAGTCTGGGGTTTTTGGGGGCAGTATTCCCAGGTGGGGATAAAACCCGGGGAGAATTGGAGCGGTTGTGTGAGGAGTGAAAAGGGGGGGAGAGCGAGAAAAAAGGTCCTGTGGGGAGCGGAGGTTGGGTGAGGGGAGTATTGAAATTAAGCAAGATGTATGGAGGGGAATGGTTATGGGACCCTTGTAGGTCAAGGTTGCTAACTTGAACTGGATTCGCTGGGCAAGGGAACCCAGTAAAGGGGTTTGGGCAAGGGGGGAGAGGCGGGGAGAGGAGGAGAGGGGGTGAATCAGCGGAGCAGGGGAAGGAGGTTTTGGAGGGGATGAGGGTGTAGCTGGGGGCCCAGAGAAGGATGTTGCAGAGCTGGCGGGAGTTTAACGGGCAGGGACCAGCATTTTTTTCTTCGAATTTAAAGGAAAGAACGGATACGGGAGATATTTTTCGGGTGGAGGGGGCGGGTGGATTTGAGGGTTTTGGGATGTGGGGTTTTGGGGACAGTTTGGAGTCAAGGTTACCCCAAGGGCAGGGGATTGTGGGTGGTGAGAGGTGTAGCCATTGACTGTGATAGAGAGATCAGGTGGAGGGGGGGAGTTAGATGGTGGAAAGATGTTGAATTCGTTTTCTCCACGTTTAGCTTCAGGGGACGGAGGAGAAGAAGGGGATATGGGGAAAAAACGTCGGGATCCGGGAGAGTAGAGAATGACACTGGGCCCAGATTTTAGAGTTGGGTGCATCGAACAGAGGTATTGAAAGCATCGTGCTATTAGTTGACCGACCCCAGTGTAGATAAAAAAGAGTAGTGGGGGCCCGGACGACCCCCGGGGTACACCAACAGAGAGAGGCGGGGGAGGGGTGGGGCTGAGTGAGAGACGCTGAAAGTCCGATCATTGGGTAGGAGGAGATTCCCCCGGGAAAAAGCCAGTCTGGATGCCGGGGGCAGAGGATTTGTAGCGGGGGGAAAGGTCGCGTGTCAAAGGGAGAGGGGCAGGTCTTGGGGGAGAAGCACAGAGTAGTGCGTGAGGCTTTGGGCCCTTTTCGGTCGTTTGGGACTTTGGTTGGGGGTTTCTGTAGAATGGTGGGGGCGGGAAACCAGATTGCTGGGGCAAGGAGAGAGTTTGGGGAAAGGAAGGAAAGTTAAAAATGGACGTGTTTTTCAGGGGTTTGGGGCGAATGGAAGCTGAATGGGGCGATAGTTGACAACAAGAGGGGTCAAGAGTGGTTTTTAAGGGTGGGTGTATGGCGCATGTTTAAAGGATGAAGGGAAGTGCCAAGGTTAATGAAGGTTGAAGAGTGGGGGGGGCGGGATGAAAACAGCACTAAGGTCAGGATGAGGTGGATGGCGTGGGTTTAAATTAAGGTAGTGGTTTTTGGGTTTGGACAGTGAGTGGAGAGGTTGCGGGACAGTAGAGAACAAGTTAGGAGGGGTGGTGATGGCGGGAGAGGTGGGATGGGGGCACTGCGGGGAAAAAAGATAGACAGGGGATGTGGGGTGGCTTTGTCTATGAATTGATCTTGTTTGGAAAGTGGTGGCGAAATCGTCTGTAGAGGAGAAAGGGGGGGGGGGTGCTGGTGGAGGAGGGGGGGTTGAAGGTTTTGAACAGTTGTTGGGGTTGTGAGACAGGAGGTATGAGGGGGTGAAGTAGTCCTGTTTGGCTCTCCTTTGGGCTAATCTGGGCCTACTTGGATCCCACAGTATCACTCACTTCGTTACTTTTAAATTTTATGGGGTTAGTGGGGACTAGGTACCTTGGGAATTTGGGTTTTTTGGAACTTTTTTTAAAAAAGGAAAACCCACAAATATGACGGGGACCGCAGTATTTTTAAAATGGTTCTTTTTTCCCACAATTTCTACCCCAGGGACTTGAGCTCTTTTTAAGGCCCGGTCAGGGCACCCAAGAGACCAGACGATGAAGCCCGGGGAACATTGGTCCCAACCTCGGCCCCTTTGCCTTTTGGTAAAACCCCAATCCTTACTAGGTGGGCCCCAACCTAAAGACTGATGACTACTCGAGCCAAGGGGAACACAACAAAGACAAACAACAAGAAGTCAGGCAGGCCAGGTCAATAACAAAGGGCAGCGCTTCCCAAAAAAGTGAGAAAAAAAAGGAGAAACCAAAAACCAAAAGAAAAAGTCCAGAGAAGCAAATGAGACCACAGGCGAACTATAGGAAGAGGAACCGTATATCAGGCAAAGAGGGCAGGAAGGTGAGACTATAAATAGGGAAGGGGAGGAAGGAAAGCAGAAGTGATAGGAAGAGGGAACTGTCAATCACCAAGAGAAGAAGTTCACCCCAAGTTGCTGGAAAGTTTCTGGCCACGGGCGTTGGCCAGAAATCAATTAGGCATACAGAGTTTGCAAGCAACGTTCACCCTGGTGAAAAAGAATACAAGGTATTACATTAAAAACCATGGTTTACGTCGTACCGTCCTTGGTCGGGCGACCAGAGCCAAAAGCCGGGGTTGTGTCAGGCACAATCATGACAGCTCTCTAAGAAGTAAAAGGTCAAACTGAGCCTGGAAATACCAAAACTAGAATCCTGTTTATGATCACACCACCTTTTAAGAAAAATAATAAAGATTCGGAGCCACAAACATCACTTCTATCATAATACAATATTTCTAGCAGTTCAACAAGCACAACAGATCACTCTCCTGTATGTTTATCTATAATTGTGTAAAATAAAGTTTTTTCCAGATCTCTTATAAATCAAGTTGTAAGCCTGTGTAGCACTACAGCTGTAAATGTGTACACTTTGTGGTGGATAAGCTAGCTGCTAATTTCTACCACAAATCGACACAGCAAGAGTGATATGTCCCACCGAGTCACCACAAAATCGTTTGTCTTCCCTTTATCTACTTCACCAGATGTTGTTTGTGACGCATGGTGACATATAAACCAACAGTAATTTTCAATGTCGTTCCTACCTGGTCAACAAACCACAGGCTTTACTTGCCTTAAAAGAGCCACCACGGCTGAGACTCATCTCGAAGGCAAGGTTCACATTTATCAGTGTCTTTTCGTCACACCTATGAGTGTTAAAAGAAGGCAGGTATCCGTGGAAAAGATGGTCTCCTCTGTTGAATCTTTTGGGTCATTAACCAGTTCCTTACTGAGCATTTGCCCCTTAGGCACATTTTCATTGTCTTTAGTACTCAAGGGTTTGAATCCTCTAACACTTTCTTGCACTCTGGTATCCTGCTAAATTTTTTGCTTTTTTTTACCACGATATGTTGGGCTTATTTTTATGTTATTTTTACATTGTTAAAAGAAAAAAAAACAATAATATGAGGAAAAATATTAAAATAAAAGTTCAGGTTCTTCAAATTGTTTTAATTTTTTAACAGCAAAAGTGGCACTAAAATAAGTTTTGTAATTGTCGTTTTTTTTGTCACGGACATTTAGCTGATATAGTAACCCTGGTTACAGTGGAAATATGCCCCATGAAGTCACTGCAGCGCTGATCTGCATCTGACAAGACTCAGCCAGCAGCCCATGCAGTTACCAAACCCCAGTGATTATGTGACAGGAAACAAGACGATCAGGAAGGCAGGGATGGTATAAAGCGTCCTTGCCTACTCAGTAGAGAACTCGGCTACCACTGATAGCTGACTCTCCATTCACCCACTTGTACAATTAGTGTGCCGCTCGGGTCTCTATACAGCATTCCAAAACGTCCATGAAGAGATAAATGAATGCCACCCGGATGTTAATATTCATGCAGTCAAGAGGTAGAGCTGTTGGCAATGCTTAAAGGGGTTGTTCCATCTGGTTACGTCTGATCAGAGGCCAGCTCATAGCTCATTCCAAATACAGCCAAGTACATTCGCTTCGCTGTTTTCGGAACTCCCATAGAAATGAATGCAAGTGTAGGCATCCACCTGTTTGCTAGGAGCTGGCCTCAGACCTGGAATAATGACATGGGGAAACCTTTGAAGCAGCCATACACGTCTAATAACTGTCAAGCAATCTCGGCCTCTCCCTATGCAAGTATTCAACTAAGTGTGCATGTGCTTTTAATAAGGAGACCGCTGCCAGACATCTCAAGTGTGAGCCTATCTCCATTGAGAACAAAGGATCAGCCATGTTGAAATACAGCATGCCTATGCTCCCAACTCTCACCCCAACATTTGATAAATGAAGATCGTCCAAACACCTAATATACATATCAGGGTCTGGTCTCTCTGAAATCGGTTGGCTGAGCCAACATTAGACTCATGTGTGTGGTCCCTTTTCGAAAGTCATTCATGAACTACAGATGTGCATCACAGAGTATGTTGAAACATGCGGTACAAATATCTTCATCATTCACATTGCTTCCTGTCCACAGTGGGGGCTAAAATTCTAGATTTAAGATTAGTCCATCTGTATGTGTGGGGGAAACCAGAATCCCTAGAGAAAGGCCATACAAACATGGGTAGAATATACAAACTCCTTGCAGGTGTTTTCCTTTGTGGGACTTGAATCCAGGACTCCAGCACTGCTAACCAGTGCTAACCACTGAGCCACCGCGCTGCCCATATGGAAAGGGCTATCAAACAAGACATGGAAACCTCTAAAGAAGAATGTTTTTTTGTGCAGAACTATACGTTGCATTTGGCATATATTGCTTTTAATTCATATAGGGAGGAATGGATGCCTCCATTTTGGTTTCTTGCACCCCGCCCACCTCCACAGGTTGCTAGATCAGTGCAGTATGCTTATAAGGTCGGTGCTTTTTCTCTCTGGATTATGGAGGTCTGTTGACCCAAGTGAGAAGTCCAAATTGGACTCTAATGAGAGGTAAAAATAGAGTAGGACCACCCGCCTTGAGATCCCGTTGATAGTCGGGGTGGCTTAAACATTTTTTGATCAAAACATGTGAACTAAGAATCTCAAAGTTTTTTTCATGTATTGTAGATAGCCCATATGGAAAGTCTCTACGGACTAATCATGTAAGACCAGTCGTTCCAAGGGTGGCAGTCCAAAGCTATGTTCATATTTGTACCTTGAATTTTTGAAATCACAGTGCAGTATAGGATCGGTCGCATGAGGCACACCTACACCCACCGATAGATCCCATTGACTTAGATTAAGATTAGTCCATCTGTATGTTTTTGGTGTGTGGGGAAACCAGAACCCCATAGAGAAAGGCCATACAAACATGGGTAGAATATACAAACTCTTTGCAGGTGTTGTCCTTTGTGGGATTTGAATCCAGGACTCCTGCGCTGCAAACCAGTGCTAACCACTGAGCCACCTTTGCTGCCCATATGGACAGTCTCGGCCAATCGTGTATGAAGCTATGTTCATATCTGTGGATTGATTTTTGGCATAAACGGAAATCACAATGCAGTACAGGACCGGTTGCATGAGCCACCGATAGATCCCATTGATTTATAATATGTCTCTTGGGTTCTGACACAGCATCAGTCATTTTGAGTGGGAAATAGTGCTGCACAGAGTGATATTCTTCCAATCAGTGACTATGGGATCTGCAAAAAAAAAAAATCTCCTAATGGAGTCTCTGATGCAGATGTGAAATTAACATACATTGGAGAAAACAATAAAAAATTTAGCAAAATAGCCCAAGGACTACTAAAGTTCAACGTTCATATGTGGTTCACTTCTTTACAGTAATTGACATACTTTTACATAACACTGTACCAGCTTATGAGGAAATGAACATGGCAGTTTTCAAATCAACACATTCTATGTAGGGTTTGGGTATCACTCAGTGACTGCTGCACCGTTAACCACAGTAAAATGCTAAAATGTATGCTCACACCTTAACTAAACTGAACCTGAAACTATAACCTAACTGCTACCCTACGCCTTGGTGATAAACATGTTTTTTTTTGTATCTTTGAGTTTTTCGAAGTACAACAAAACAGACAGTGTTGTAATGTATTAGCCATAAAACTTAAATGATGTTAAATACCTGTGTATCCAAACAGACAAAATATTATAGGAGTGATAATATTACTGGCAAACCAGAAAAAAATATATTTGCAAACTCTTGCAGCACAAAGGTCCTTTTATCAGATGCAAACGAATGAGAGAAGAGTACGAAAGTTATTAGAAACTGTCTATAACATACAATATATGTTGTGTAAACTTTGTAAGCCAGTATTTTGGGCACAAATTGCACCTGAATTCTGGCACATTTGCCTTTATTGCATTTTGAGGAGAGTTACAGGTTTGAAGATTTCTGCTATCTAGCACTATACTATCATCTATACTTTTAGGCTGCGTTCAGACATTCAGTTTTTTGAATGCAGTTTCTAAAGCCAAAACCAACAATGGATTCAAAACAAGAAGTCTCAGTCTTCCCTTAGGGGCTGTTTAAACGGCACAGGACAAATACCGTTCTGTTCATCTGATCGGTATTTGCACTGTTTTTGGGCCGTGCACACGGCCGCCTGAGGACGGCTTTGCTCCGCGGTTAGCAGAGAAAAGCCTTCCCCCTTCACATAGACTTGTTCATCTTCCTTCGAAAACCGGTCGGAAGAATGAACATTTTCTATGTTTTTCGGATCGCCGGCAGTCTGAAAACCGCTGGGCGGAAAATCTGTGCAATGGGGACCGCTGCACGGATTTTCCATTAAAGGGGTTGTCCCACTACAAAGAATAGCTTTCAAAATGTAGGCAACACTAAATGAAGACGTTTTCCAAATATATTGCTTTGTTCATCTTTTTTGTTAAGGAGCTACAAGTGATTTTATCACCTTCTGAGCTCTCTCAGGTTTCCCAAGTGACCGATCTGTATACTCCTCCCCTACTGTTTGTTCTATCTGATAGCAGGGAGTGATTCACACAGGTCGTGGCCCACAGTGTGAGAGCTTGTGTGTTATCTGAGCTTTCAGACAAAAGACAGTAATTACTCTACTGTTTACATTAGCTCAGCAGCTTCTCCTAACCTCAGAGAAGGTAATTTAATTAATCTAGACTAATAAACAGAGAAGTCTGACTACACAGAGATCATATGCTAATTCCAGGCAGCTTGACAAGGAAGTGACAGAGCCAAGCAGCAGTATTTCATTCATGCATCCTATGAAACTTTGAGAAGAGACAACCCCAATAAGGTCCGTGTAAAAGTTTGTCAGCCGGTTTGCAGCCAGTTATCAAAACCGAAAACCGGCTGCAAAAACGGCTGAAAATCAGATCAGTGGGGACATGGCCTTAATGTGTTCTCCAGTTATGATCCATTCCTGGTTTTAGTTTCAAAACCTGCATCTAAAAAGCTGAACGTTTGAATGCAGCCTGAAAGAATGCTGCTTATGCTTCTGTTTCAGTTCCCTGTCATTTGGTGGTAGTGCCTATCTCCGTTTGCTATGGGGGAACTACAGTATGAATCTTAGTTAGGCTGGGTTCACAGTTCGTTATCCTCTATGTTGCAGGTATCCATTGGGGTATTGGAAAAAAAGGTACTCTGATGGATACCATGGCCGGCCCATAGACATCAACAGAACAAACTTGGTCCTGTTTAGACCACGTATGCGCTATTTTCTGGGCGTACAATCGTTCTGTGTGGAACAGAAAAGGGTAGTCTACCATGCTTTTGTGTCCCTCATGAAAAGCGCATACATCAGCAACTAGAGCAAATGTAGTCCAAATAGGACTATGTTTGTTCTATTGATGTCTATGGGCTGGCCGCAGCTATGTCACGGTATCTATCAGGGTACCTTTTTACCCCGATGGATACCTGCAACATAAAGAAAAATGAAGCGTCAGAACAGCCTGATACCCCTAAGGGGTGATACATCATTAAAGAGATGTTACCACCATAGACTTTCATGGTATGTCAGGAGATGAGCTGAGCTCTGTGATATATAGGGTTATATGATAGAGGAGAGCAGCTGAGCTTTGTGATATATAGGGTTATATGATAGAGGAGAGGAGCTGAGCTATGTGATATATAGGGTTATGTGATAGAGTAGAGGGGCAGAGCTCTGTGATATACACTCACCAGCCACTTTATTAGGTACACCTGTCCAACTGCTCGTTAACACTTAATTTCTAATCAGCCAATCACATGCCGGCAACTCAGTGCATTTAGTCATGTAGACATGGTCAAGACAATCTCCTGCAGTTCAAACCGACATCAGTATGGGGAAGAAAGGTGATTTGAGTGCCTTTGAACGTGGCATGGTTGTTGGTGCCAGAAGGGCTGGTTGAGTATTTCGGGAAACTGTGATCTCCGGGGTTTTTTCACGCACAACCATTTCTAGGGTTTACAAGAATGGTCCGAAAAAGAAAAAAAATCCATGAGCAGCAGTCCTGTGGGCGGAAAGGCCTTGCGGATGCCAGAGGTCACAGGAGAATGGGCAGACGGGTTCGAGCTGATAGAAAGGCAACAGTGACTCAAATACCCCCAACCCGTTACAACCAAGGTAGGCAGAAGAGCATCTCTGAACGCACAGTACGGCGAACTTTGAGGCAGATGGGCTACAGCAGCAGAAGACCAACACCGGGTGCCACTCCTTTCAGCTAATAACAGGAAACTGGGCTCCAATTTGCCCAAGCTCATCGAAATTGGACAGTAGAAGATTGGAAAAACGTTGCCTGGTCTGATGAGTCTCGTTTTCTGCAGCGACATTCGGATGGTAGGGTCAGAATTTGACATCAACAAAAAGAAAGCAAGGATCAATCATGCCTTGAATCAACGGTTCAGACTGTTGGTGTTGGTGTCATAGAGTGGGGAAAATTTTCTTGGCACTCTTTGGGCCCTTGGTACCAATTGAGCATCGTTGCAACACCTTGTTTGAATCTATGCCACGAAGAATTGAGCAGTTCTGAAGGCAAAAGGGGGTCCAACCCGTTACTAGCATGGTGTACCTAATAAAGGGGCTGGTGAGTGTATATTGTTATATGATAGAGGAGAGGAGCTGTGTTCTATGATATATAGGATTATATGATAGAGGAGAGAAGCTGAGTTCTGTGATATATAGGGTTATACAATAGAGGAGAGAAGCTAAGTTCTGTGATATATAGGGTTATGTGATAGAGAAGCTGTGCTCTGTGATATATAGGGTAATATGATAGAGAAGAGGAGCTGAGCTCTGTGATATATAGGGTTATATGATAGAGAAGAGGAGCTGAGCTCTGTGATATATAGGGTTATATGATAGGAGAGAAGCTGAGCTCTGTGATATATAGGGTCATATGATAGAGGAGAGAAGCTGAGCTCTGTGACATATAGGGTCATATGATAGAGGAGAGAAGCTGAGCTCTGTGATATATATAGGGCTATATGATAGAGGAGAGAAGCTGAGCTCTGTGATATATAGGGCTATATGATAGAGGAGAGAAGCTGAGCTCTGTGATATATAGGGTTATATGATAGAGGGAGAGAGGATGAGCGTACAGTATGCGCCGCAATACATCGTGTGTCTCGGGAGCTTGCGCTGATCAGCAGCCCACCGGCCCCACAGACATGCATTGCTCGTGGCGCGAAAGCGCCGCGAATAAGTAACATGTCACATATCTCCCCACGCATACAATACGATCGGGGAGAGGAGGCGTAATCCATAGCTCTCTATGAGAACTATGGATTACCGTAATTTCGGCACACATCTCACCCGTATTAGAGCGTAAATACGCGGCGAAATGCGTGCCGAAAGTACGCCATGTGAACATAGCCTTATACATTATGGGAAACATGTATGGAACTAAGTGCATCGAAGTTCATTTTCTCATCTATTTTTCAGTGTCAAATGCACAAACGACACAACTGACCCAGATCAATCAGGGACTGGGCATCCCAAAGATAAATTAGCTCCGTATCTCACAGAAATTACCAGAAAAAAACCAAAGTAGAGAATACTGGAATAAAATATAACTTTTAATAAATATACGCTAAAAGTACAAATCTAATCCCTTACAGAGACCCTACACTACCCTACAAAAATAATAAACAAACTATCCTACAAAGCTACCTACCACAACACAAGGGGAACTCGTCCTGATAAGGACGACCCCCACAGGAACCTACCCTATATAAAAAGTAGCCCTGTTAAACCCTATTCTTTTCCCTAGGGCAAAGAGACAAAGGTGAAAAGCAAAATATTAGGGGTGTATAATGTATATAGGGATACTGTGCATATAGATAATGAGTCCCAGAAATGCCCAAACACAATATTTTAAGATTTTTAAAAAACTTTCTGATATAAAAAATATCTCCAACTGTAAACATGAAACAAGATTACAATATATCTCCAAGTAATATTCAGGTCTTATTTTACACATGGAGACAAACCAACCCCTTTTAGATACAAAAGAACGACCAACGCGTTTCTTCAAAAAATGTGTGGATTCATCAGGGTCCAAGAAAATATAAAGAGGTATAATTATCAGTACTCCTAATTACCACACTCCGGTCTTTTTAAAGGGTATACATCAGATGTTTAAAGATAGCAACATAGTCAAAACGATTTTTTATCTAGAGGGGGGTTTGTCCTCCATGTGTATATAAGACCTGAATATTACTTGGAGATATATTTTTAAATCTGTTTCATGTTTACAGTTGGAGATATTTATTATATCAAATGTTTGGCAACATTTTAAAATATTGGGGTTTTGGGCATACTGGTACTCATTATCTATATACACAGTAACCCCTACATACATTATCACCCCTAATATCTTGCTTTTCACCTTGGTCTCCTTGCCCTAGGAAAAGAATGGGGTTTTTAACAGGGCTACTAATATATAGGGTGGGTTTCCCTTGGGGGTCGTCCTTAAACAGGCCCGAGTTCCCCCTTGTGTGTGGTAGGTAGCTTTGTAGGATAGTTTGTTTATTATTTTTGTAGGGTAGTGTAGGGTCTTTGTAAGGGATTAGATTTGTACTTTTAGCGTATATTTATTAAAAGTTATATTTTATTCCAGTATTCTCTACTTTGGTTTTTTTCTCAGTGTCAAATGCGCCTGAATGTATGAAAGTGTTTTTTGTGCGTTCATAAATGAGGTCCTCGCGCCTCTCCTGTTTGTTTGGTGCATTACGTAATTTAGATGCATTAGTAATGCCCCAAACATGTATAAAAGCTATAGATAAACAGGAAATAGAAGAAAAGTCAATAGAATAGCATGTCAGTGAATAGAAACTATGGTACTGATCTTGCTTGGTGGACCACAGATCCCAGCCAGTCCTTTGGTGTGCTGACTTGCTGTATGTGAAATAAAGGGTAAGAGAAGCAAAAATAAATTTCAAATTTAATGTAGTAAAACTTGTAAAATCTGAACAACAACACCCGTGGGTTATTTAATGTAAAATTAGTTTTAGATTCTATTAATTTAAATACATTTTAAAGGAGATATTTTTATTTGTGGGATATTATATATTTTTATTTTGTATGATAACATTTTTATTACATTTAAATAATTTAATTTTATATAGTTTGATAATAATTAGCAATCACTTTTTATTATTGTACTGGTGTAAGTTAAGGAATATTGGACATTTTTTTCCCTAACAGCAAATCCAGCTCCACTTCAACTCCTCGGGCTCAGGCCACATTGAGATTGGTCTGCCTGTTCAAGCATTAATGCGCCTCATTTGCCCGAACCACATTCATATATGGGACTAACCTCCAGAACGCCCCCAGAACGCCCCCTCATGTTAGGCGCATTAGAAAGTCGAGTTTTGCAAACAATGCGCCTAACACATTCATTAGGTGCATTAGACATCGTAGCCGGCTTAAGCGCATTTCACGCCAGAAAAGGGTGAAAAAACACGATCATACATGTCTCCCTATGTTTTGAATTATGATATATTATTAAGGGCATAACTAGAATTCATACGGCCCCACAGCAAAACGAAATGGGGCCCCACCACCTAATGACTATATGGCTATGTTCACACGGGTTAAATTGGGGCGCATTTTGCCGCGTATTTTGCGGCGTACTGCGCTCAAATACGAGCGAAATGCACCCAGGTCATTATGGTAATCCATGGATTACGCCTCCTCTCCCCGCTCGTTCAATACAACGTGCGGGGAGATAAGTGACATGTCAATTACTAGCGGTGAATACGCGGCACGAGTAATGAATGTCTATGGGGCCAGAGGGCTGCCGGCCACCCCGCCCTACGCTCCCAAAGTCCCAACAAATTGCGGGGCGTACTTAAAGGTCTAAATAATACCGCCATATGTCAGGGACATAGTAGTGCTGGAGAGTGGAAAGCTACATTATTCTTGGACCTTAGTAGACCCCTCAACTCTGGTCCCCATAGGAGCTTCTATGACTATAGTTATGCCCATATATATTATGCATTAAAGTGGTCCTTCAACAGACTGTCGGATTTTTACGCGGATTTAGAATCAGCAAAAATTCAACTGTAAAGGATTGAAGGGGTCTTGCCATTATAGACATGAAGCCTCATCTATGAAAACTGTCTAAGGGTATGTTCACACGATGTACTGCAGTGCGTATAGTACGCGCCGCAGTGCATTGTGTCTTTTGGGAGTTCGCGTTAATACGCGTGTACTACCGCGGCGCGGGGGAGCCGGCATGCCTCATTGACATTCATTACTTGCGGCACATATTCACCGCCTAATAATTGACATGTCACTTATCTCCCGCGCGTACAATATGATCGTATTGTACGAGCGGGGAGAGGAGGCATAATCCATCCATGAAATAGCGCCATGTGAACATACCCTAACAGTTAGGGCATGTTCACACGGCGTATTTGAAATGCATATATGGTACGTATAACATACCAAAATACGTATTAAAATACATATTTAACAATGTTCCAGTTGGATCTCATTGATTTTAATGTAAAATACGTATTTTAAATAGGTAATGTTATTGTGTTTTTCGCACACGTACAAGGAAGTGACCTGTCAATTCTTGATCCGTTTTAGACATGTAAAATCTCCATAGGAAACATGAGGTGCATTTCTGGAGGCTAAAAAAAGTATCCAAATATGTACCGCACTTTCTGATACGTATTTAGATGCATTTACGTGCCTAAAATACGCATTGAATCCAAATTTGATAATGTAGAAGAAAATGCAGTGAAATACGCATCCGAAATGTACATTAAATACGTATCTAAATACACATTACAGATGCATTTTTTGATACGTTTTTTGGATGCAGATTTCTGACTGATTTCAATACATTAATTTCGTATTGAAAAAACATATAGATACACTGTGTGAACACACCATAAGGGTATGTTCACACGGCGTAATTTCGGCACGCATTTCGCTGTGTATTTGCGCTCTAATACGGCCGAGATGCGCGCCGAAATTACGGTAATCCATAGTTCTAATAGTATTGTATGCGCGGGGAGATAAGTGACATGTAAATTATTCGGCGCGAGTAATGAATGTCAATGGGGCCGCGCCGCGGGAGTATGCGCGTATTAGCGCGAGCTCCCGAAACACACGATATACATCATGTGAATATACCCTAAGGCCGTGTTCACACGGCTTATTCCCGACGGATTTGTGAGCTGTATTTTAGCTCACAAATCCGCCGTGAAAAAGGGCGGGCGGGGGGGGCCGGAGCGCGGCGGGGGCGCCGCTCCCCGGCCCCATAGACCTGCATTATCCACGGCGCTTTTTGCGCCGGATAATGGGGCATGTCACTTTCTCCCCCCGCGGCGGATTTGCCGAGCGGGGAGGGGGAACGGAATCCACTGTTCTTATGAGAGCAGTGGATTACTGTAAGGACTCCGACGGATGGGCGCCGTATTGAAGCGCAAATCCGGCGCGGAATACGGCGCCAATCCGTCGGCAAATAAGCCGTGTGAACGGGGCCTAAGACTTCTGTGTTGCCCATAGCAACCAGTCAGAGCTCAGCTTTCATGTGTTATACAGCTCTGAGCTGTGATTGGTTGCTATGGGCAACAAAGACAGTCTTACTACTAGACAGTTTTCATACATAAGGCCCCCTCAAATAGAGGTAGCTCCCGCACCTGTCTCCAGAACAGGCCCCCAAAATTCCCCAATCTGAATTTGAGAAGTAACTGCGCAAGTGCGGCCCCTCTTCATTCGTGTCAGTGGGAGTACCCAGTACAGGCAAGCGGTTGCATTCAGCTGTACTCAGAACTTCCATCGAAATGAATGGAGAGGGGATGCACCTGCGCAGTCACTTCTCCATTCAGAATGGGGAGTTTTGGGGCCCATTCTAGAGGTGAGACCCGCACTTATCTGACATTGATGGCACATCCTATCAATATACCAGCAATATCTATGATGGCAAAGCTCTTTAAGGTAAACGAGATGAGTAACTCAGCACTGGAATCCACCTATTAATAGGTGGATTTTCCACGTGATTTTCATTTTTTTTATTGCAGGTGTTTGATCGCCTATTGAGTGTAAGGAGAGAAATTGCCTGAATAAATAGCATGCACATTTTTTTCAGGGAAGCATTATGGATTATTACTCTTAATACCACTTATCCTAATGGCTTAAATTTTAGAAAATAAACTATGGGCCACATGGATGAAAACTGTCTAGGTCTAAAATTCACGTTGTTGCCCATAACAACCAATCAGCACGCCCCTTTCATTTTTCCAGAGCACTACATGAAATGAGAGGGAGGCTCTGATTGGTTGCAATGGGCAACAAAATGAATTTTTGAACTAGACAGTTTTCATACATTTGGCCCTATGTTTCATTAATAGAGTAATATTTGCATATGTGTGATCCTTTATTTCTTGTTGTGTTTATTGTATTTTGATACTCTATGTTGGCAATTATTTTGCTCTTTGTTTTTACTGCGGTCTAAGCGTGGCGTGTATGTTTATTTCTATGTACCTTGCAGTTTTAGAGTCTTGCGCTTGCGCACGCCCATGATTTTTAATGCCAGGCTTGTACCCTTTTTTTGTATTGCGCAGACTCGTGATCTTGAGGAATTGTTCCTGTCATGTGACGGGTCTCCTGTCTGGAGCGTCC
This sequence comes from Phyllomedusa bahiana, assembly GCA_025379985.1. Classification (NCBI taxonomy): domain Eukaryota; kingdom Metazoa; phylum Chordata; class Amphibia; order Anura; family Hylidae; genus Phyllomedusa; species Phyllomedusa bahiana. The sequence continues at coordinate 15,529 of JAODAL010064137.1, forward strand.
TTCATGATGGCTTTTGCTGCTTGCCGCGCTCCAGCCACACATGCGAGTTGTTGATTTTAATTCATGTATGTATGTATTTAACTTGGAGAGTTTCACATTTATTCTTGCCATGACTAAGGACACGTAGTGCCAGAAATGCATCGGCGAGTAAGGTGTCTCTGCACATTTGCTTTTCACCATGCCGCTCTCTATTTTTTAATGCGCTTATGGATACCAATAAATTAGCTTTTGGATTTTAACAATACTTGGCACCCTTCATTCGCTGTCACAATCAATTTTTCTTGGACTACATTTTTTTCAGCGCCTTAAAAAAAACGCAACATGGATTTGAAATCTGCATACAGAATTCATAACGATGTGCCCACTGCTCAAGCAGATTACCAGGTGAAATTGACATGGTTTTGGATGCTGAGTACGTGGCGATTCTATATGAAAATCCACATTGAATTCCTCTGTGTGAGCATACCTATAAGGTGCATTAAGATGGTGCACTTTTTTGTGCTGTGGCTCTGCAGCTAGCACAGGTGAGTCTCTCAAAAACCACAGTATTTTGTGGTTAAAATGTGTGAGGTTTTTGCCCTGCAGTTTTTGGATCTATGCCAACAAGTGGAGAGCAACCACAAAACGATGATATGAATCTTGTGAAACTAGAATTCATATGGATCTATAGCTAAATGAGATAAGCCCCACTGCCTCATGATAGGAAATGGAAACAGCAGCATAAGTAGCAAATAGCGACATTTACCAGAGAACCCACTAGTGATAGGTAGCAGAAAGCCACAACTTATTACCTTCAAAAAGGTGTAATGATCACCTGAGTCGCCCCTCAACCTCTGGGCCTCTTAGCAGTTTTTGTGGCTTTACTTTTGCCTCTGAAGTGCAAATATACCCGTAGGCTCGGTTCACATGGCATTTTTTATGTGCATTTTGGTATGTAAAACACACATTTTACACAACAAAATAAGCATCAAAAGACAACTACTTTGTCATCAATAGTGCAAGGCTGTCTTATCCATTGTACACACTAGGTAGTTGTCCAAAGGGCCTAGGAACATAAGGCCCTGAGTTGTTGGAGGCATGTCCTGGGAATCCTCAGGCACTTGAGCATAGTTAGAACATACATGCCAACTCTCCCGCTTTTGGCGGGGGGGTCCCCCCCCCTTTAAATGACCGTGGCGCCGGCGCTGCCAGGCCGCACCTACAGGCGGGTGAAGCGGCCTCCGCAGCCGCTCGCCCGCCCACCGAGTCTCACTGACTTGTGTGGCCGCAGCCGCACAGTCAGTCAGCAGCTGCACGCTCCGTGCAGCTGCCGTACAGGCAGGAGGGATCGTTCCCCTCCTGCTTTCTCCCCTGTATGTTACAGATCAGCGTCGCAGGGGGACGTGACGCATAGATGTACTCACTCCCCCTGCGACGCTGAGGAGATTGTTGGGAGCTGGACGCGCTGCAGGGAGCCTGGTGAGGTGAGTAGTTTTTATTATTTATTTTTTTTACTGGGGGCAATACCTGGCTACAAGGGGCAATACCTGGTTACATGGGGCAATGCCTGGCTACTGGGGGCAATGCCAGGCTACGGGGGGCAATAACTGGCTACTGGGGACAATGCCTGGCTACTGGGGACAATGCCTGGCTACTGCGGACAATGCCCGGCTACTTGGGTGCACTGCCTGGCTACAAGGGTGCACTGCCCGGCTACAAGGGGCACTACCTGGCTACAAAGGGGGCACTACCTGGCTACAAGAGGGGGCACTACCTGGCTACAAAGGTGGCACTACCTGGCTATAGGGAGCACTACCTGGCTACAAGAGAGGCCACTACCTGGCTATAGGGGAAACTACATGGCTATATGGGCACTACCTGGCTATAGGGGGGCTACAACCTGGCTATTAGGGGTCACTGCCTGGCTATTAGGGATCACTACCTGACAATTAGGGGTCAATACCTGACTATAAGGGGCATCACCTGGCTATAGGGGCATCTTACCTGGCTATTAGGGGGCTACTACCTGGCAATAAGGGCACTACCTGGCTAGAGGGGCATCTACCTGGCTTTCTTCCAGAGCTGTTTTGCATTTAGGTGGAGTGGGTGTGGCTTTTTCTAAGGGGCGTGGCGCACCAACTAGATGGGCGTGACCATGCAAATTTTTTGCCGCGGTGCGCTACTCGCGCCACCCCTTGAGGTTTCCCACTTTTCCACTTCAAAAAGTTGGCAAGTATGGGTTAGAAGCATGACTGTTATGATGTTATATGCTTAGGTATGGTTAGCGGCACGGCCTGCTTTGCTGAAGGGCTCTAAAGGGTTTGTCTCACCATGCTGTTTCACAGGGCCAAAAGTAGCTCTAGGTTCATACATCCTGTCTCTTACTGCTTAGGCTGTTGGTGGTTCTATAGCAGTGATTGGCGTATCAGCTATTTATTCACAGCTCTTCTAATTGCACTGACATGAGAGCAGGATCTGTAAGTGAAGAGCATTTCAGAGCTTAAAGTAAACAAAAGTATTTAGTCTCCTTTGTTTGTTAAAGATAACAAACTCTGTTCTCATGCAACCGACGTCCTGTGTGCCAACCTGTGGTGATGTCACTCTCTGCTTTCAGATAAGTCAAAGAGCAGACCAGGGGAAAGCATCACCTTAACCTAAGGAAACCTGTGGTGCACTCAGAGCAGATAGAATCTCTCTTATCTCCTTAACAAAGAAAAATAAACAAAGCAATACATTTGGAAAAGAAAACTTCATTTACCTTTCTCTGCATGTGAAAAGCTAATCTTTCTAGTGAGACAACCCTTGTAATGTTGTTAAGACACCCCTGACTAAGTGACATCCATGTTGGAAAGTTACATGTAGCAAAACAGGACACATATTTATGCTGCAGATTTTTTAATCTAGTGAAAAATCTACCATGTAAACATTTTCTTAGGCTGTGTTCACATGATGGGTTTCAATGTAGAATCCACTACGTGGAAATCCCTAAAGAAGCATTTATGCTATCTATCATACATGAAAAAACTTTGAGACTCTCGGTTCACATATTTTTATCAAAAGATGTTTAAGCTGCCCACGACTGTGTGTGTACATGTATAATTACATTTGTGCCGCAGCGCTGCCAGTGGCACCCAGGTTTGCATACGTTTTTTCAGAAAGTTTTTGGTGCAGAAAATAGTTCTACTTGGGGTACATTGATTTTAACCTATATGGGAAGGAAGGGGTGCTTCCATTTTGGGTTTCTGTCCCGCCCACTCTCACAGGGGTATAAAAAAGGGCAGCTTTGCAGGGTTTGGGGGGTTTTTTTTTTTTTTCTTCCCCGAATAATGGAGGTTTTGGTTGACCCAGTGAGAGGGCCAGGGCTCGATTGAGATA
>JAODAL010064138.1:0-18882 GCA_025379985.1 Phyllomedusa bahiana
AACCCCAGCCAAGAGTCGGAGGGAACGTCAGACACAACCCTTAGTTAGCATGGTCAGGAGCGGGTCACGGCCCTCCCCTGTCCTCAACCCGCTTCTGTCCCACCCGGTTCCCTCAGCCAGAGATCTACTATGTGGTCTGGGCTCAGCACCACTATTTTAGCGAGGATGAACAATTTGAGGAGGGCAGTCAGCAGCTATTGGCAGCAAAGAAATGGGGCCAATATCCCCTGCTTTTGCAGTAGGCGGCAAAGTATAGATGTGGAGAGTGGCATGCGAGGTCATGTTGTGAGGGGTCAGCCTCTGTTTACCAAGACTGGTGATGAGGGACAGCGTGACGATGAAACACAAATCGGATGATGATGTAGCACGACCGCATTGGGAGCTGGGTGAAGCCAAGGGCTTATCCATCGTCAGGAGAAGAGGGCGTCAGCTTGCGCGCAGGCAGCGGCGCAGCCAGCAAGTGGGTTGTGTGGCCGTGAGTCAGCAGGGGAGCGCAAGTGTGAGGTCGGCAGCCAAGCGGCCACGGAGTAGAAAACCCGCTTTGCAGGTCCAAGAAGAAGCGGCACAGGGGCTCAGCGAAGGCAGTGGCGGCAGTAGCCACTCAGTGCGGAGCTTTGGGCCCGGTAAAAATCAGCTACTCGGCGGTGTGGCAGTTCTTTGCTAAGACACCGGAGGAGCTGAATATGGGTATATGTAGAATCGGGTGGGCAGAAAGTGAAGCGTAGCCAGGGAGCTAACGTTGGCACCATGGTCCTGCTGTCAACATCATCCCAGCTCACCACCCGGTGGCCTGGGAAAAACGTGGCTCAGATGTGGTGGTCCATCCTGCCGCACCAGCAACAGCAGCAGTAGCACCCAGAGGCACGCTTTGCCATTGCAGCCAGTCAAGGCCCCACACCTTTTGCAGAAGGGAGCTGTTTCTCTTTGCCATCATCTCCCGGTCCAGATGCTCCTGCTCCTCACTACTCATGGCGCCAGCAGTCGTTCAGCGAGGCGAGTGCAGGGGGACAAACAGTAATGCGTCCAACCATTCAAAGGGTTTGCAGAAGTGACCGTGCTCCTGTCCAAGTTTTTTGGTACTGCTGTCCCTCCTTTCCAAATGGTGGACTCTGCACTGTTCAGAGAACAAATGCTTGTGCCGAGCCGAGATGGAGATTTTCCAAGCCGTAATTTATTTTCCAAAAAGGCGAGTACCAGCACTTCATAATATGTAGAACAGAAGGTGGGCCAGACCTTGAGCTTATCGGTTTGTTCCAAGGTGCATGGCAGCGCGGACGTCTGGAGCTGTAACTACGGTCAGAGCCAGTACATTTTCTTTACGGCCCACTGGGTGAATGTGCTTCCTGCCCAGGCACCCAACACCTTGGACAGGCGCCGCCGCTTTCTCCTCCACGTTGTCAACCTGCGGCTCCTGCGCCACGGTCCGCCCCCACCCCCCCCACCACCACCCCCACCACCCCCCCCCCCACAAGTACTGCTCCATCATACCACATGTGTAGGGCACAGCGGTGTCACGCAGTTCTACACCTGGCTTGCCTCGGCGAACAAAGTCACACAGGGGAGGAACTGCTCTGCGTCATACAGCAAGAAATCGATGTGTGGCTTTCTCCGCGCCAACCACAAATCGGAACCATGGTGACGGACAATGGGAGTAACATCGTTTCCGCGCTGCACCGAGGAGGGATGGTCCATGCGCCCTGCATGGCGCATGTGTTCTGGTTGTGAAAAGGTTCCTGAAGTCTTCCACCGATTTTCAGAAAATTCTGAAAATGGCCAGGAAACTGTGCATTCACTTCATCCATTCCTACAACGCCAGGAACACCCTCCTCGAATTGCAGCGGCAGAACAGCCTCCCCCAACACACTCTGATATGCGATGTTTCCACCCGTTGGAATTCCAGCCTGCACATGTTGGACGTCCAGAATGTCATTGTGCCACTGTCTGACCTCATGCTGCTGCTGGGGCTGCTGCCGTGCCCTCCACACTGTGTCATTGTGCCACTCTCTGACCTCATGCTGCTGCTGCCGTCACCTCCACTCTCTGTCATTGTGCCCCCTTCTGTGACCTACTATGTTTTGGCACCTCCAGAATGTCATTGTGCCACTGTCTGACCCTTGCTGCTGTGGGCTGCTGCTGGGACCTACACACTTGTCATTGTGCCACTCTGTGGCCAAACCCCTGTTTTTGCCACCTCCAGAATGTCATTGTGCCACTGTCTGACATCATGCTGCTGTGGCTGCTGCCGTCACCTCCACACTCCGTCACTGATGTTGCCACCTGAGCTCTCAGCTTGTTTTTTTTCCAGCTTTCGCTGCCATGACTTTATCAGGCTACATTCCCGCTTCAGTTTTTGGTCAGTTTTGCCCTCTTAAGTGCCCAGGGAAAATTTTATAGTGAAGCGTTTTCTAAGAGCAGCGGCAGTCATCTGTGTGTCATACTAAAACACAAACATTGTATGAAGACCAAACCAAGCTCCCTCTGCATATTTAAGCATGGCACAACGTTCTACAGCACCCTGCAGGCTCTGTGCAGCCTGGAAATAGCTGTTTTTTAACGCGATTAATCCCGATGCACTTTGTACCGAAACAAATTTTGTCAGGAAATTTGGTGAAGTCACCGAATCAAATTTTTGAGAAATTCGCCCATCTCTAGTAGTGATCTTGCTTGCTGGACCACAGGGACATTTTTTGCCCTAATGGCAAATCGAGCTCCACTTTGACTCCTCAGGCTCAGGAAGACCACATTGAAATAGGTCTGCCTACTCGAGCAGTAATGCGCCTAGTTTTGCCGAACCACATTCATATATGTGTCTAATAGAGATGAGCGATTGCTAAAAAAATCGAGATCAAGCATTCGATTCCAATCTCGATCCTATTGTCGATTCCCATTAAAGACAATAGGAGAAGATGATCATGTTAATTTTTATACCTATTCAGGTGAGGAGAAGCTGGAATTACCATCCATAACGGTAAAATGGATATGTGGTACAACTTAGTGAAGACAATTTGACTCTTAGTGTCACAGAAAAAAAAATCACAGGCTTATATAATTCATTCCTTTCAATGGCTAACTGAAAAAATGAGGACAGCATAGCTATAGCAGGTACAGTGGTAGGAGCTGCTACGGGACCCCTTTGACACATAAGAAGACACCAGTATTGGAAATGGCACATGGTAACTGGGGGGATTCCCCTATCACTTTTGCACCATGGACCACGAATATGTCATATATATGGTGGCAGCAAGAACATTTAAATGGGGAACATGGAGTTTCAGCTGGCAGGGCCGTAATTCTAGGGGTGCAGTGGTAGCCTGGGCTGCCATCAGTCATCTATTAACCGTTTTAGGCCCCATGCAGCTAAATCAAATGGGGCCCCCACCCATTATTAGTTCCTATTTTTAAACATATCACTGGGACCCTTTTTGATTAGGGCCCCTAACTGGAGTACTGCCCTATTGGCACCCGTGCCAGTTACCATATGCCATTTCTAAAACCAGTGTCTTCTCATGTGTCAAAGGGGCTTTTGGAACATCGCAGGATACAGTGGATCCAGGGGAGCCAAAAGGCAAGTACAGGCAGTACTCCTAATCAAAATTTTTTTAGTATGTAAAAAAAATAGGAAGTAGTAATGGTTGTGGGCTCCATTTGATTTGGCTGTATGGGGTCTGAAATGGTTAATAGATGACTTACAGCAGACTGACTAAAGAATGATGATAATAGATGACTGAAGGAATGTGTATTTCACATAGTCAAGAAGATGAGCTATAGTTTACTAGTCGGTGACATCGGCAGTTATTTTTTCATTCAAATTCCTTTTGGCCTATTCCTAGCACTTGTTTTGCCATCCAGCTTGTCCTATTTCAAGAGGATTATGAAGACCACAGCAGTGTTTTTTATACTTTCCTTCATTAAATAAGATTTGGTTCAGGTGATTGCCTAATCAGAAGCACATTAAGTAGAGTGAGGTGTACTTTGGTTGGAATTCAACTGACACTGGAATGCAATGGCTGTCAGACATGTAGAGATGCTGATTTTTAGAAAACTGTGCAGTGGTCTCTTAATTTTTTTCCTGAGCTGTGTCATCCAGTAGGTTTCTGCCACACTGCCTGCTGCTGCTGCAGCTATTTGCCATTCTACTGCTGGCACATTGCTGACTTTCCACTGTGACATTCGAATGTGAAGAAGACTAGGGATGAGCGATATTATCGACAAAAGTTGAAATCGGCACGGTTTTTAGGCTTATCTGAAATTACTGATCACGTGATAGTTTAGGTGACAATCTTATAGATAATCTTTTACTATCACGCCTTTTTCAGCGTTTCCTGTCATTTTGGCGGCCAGCCAATCAGCTCTGAGGATAGAGTGGGTTGAGGAGGATGTACAACGTCACCACTTGGCGGTGTATGGATCTCATTGGCTGGAAAAATCATGTGATCTTGTTTTATCTATGCAGCTGCTGTTCCTGTTCAGCTCATTCTCTGGCTATGTCACTTCACAGCTGGACGTCTAGGCGTCTGAACCAATAGCTGTTCTAACAGCTCAGAGATACAGTCTCTTCTTATAGACAAAACCATCCACCTAGCTGTAGCATAGAATATAGTTAGATTAGAGAATTTCACTTCTTATTTAGTTAGAGAAAGTTTTAAAGAAATCTACTGGTGTGTGCAGCCGCGCAGGGTGTGGGGGATGGCAGGAGGAGAGGCTTTGGAAAGGAAGGGTGATATTGTGTAACCCAATGTGTTCTGTGACCTTGAATTGAAAAAGCAATGTTTTTTACCACTTTTTTGGCCAGCAGACCTCTGATAGGAGGTGAAATTTTCCCTTTTGTTTTTCCGGTTCTATTGCACTCACTATGGGCAACATGTATGATTCTCGCCACGTCGGAGCGCATGTTTTCGCCAGTTTTGTGGCAAAATTTGTGCCTCATGTATGTCGGCGCCAAGGTGCGCTCATACATGCGGTGTAAAGTCCGCCGCGCCTCGCCAGTGTGTGAGGCGCAGTGCGGGACTTAGGCGCAGTGCGGGACTGCGCCTAATATTCGCCGTCCGAGGAGGTTCGCTCATTCATGCGGGGAAAAGTCCACCGCACCTCGCCAGTGTGTGGGGCGCAGTGCGGGACTCAGGCGCAGTGCGGGACTGCGCCGAACATGTATTCCGAATCGAGACAGGCTGGAAAACAGCGAAAAATCATTAAAGATGTCCGTGCGGCATGGAGTATGAATCAAAAAAATCGCTTTCATTAGGTGTAAAACATTATCAGAAAAAGAGCTCAAACCTACTAAAAAAATACATAAATAAAATCCCTTTCCCAAAATCAAGAACGGCGCTACATCAGGAATTTGGATATTGGAAATTGCCGGGAAATACAGTAATTCAAATTCTGTAAGCTCTTCTCATTGGTCGGCAGAAACCAGCCAATCAGAATAGGAGCGACAGTGACCCATTAAAACCTATGGAGAAGTATTGACCAACCAAAATCAAAGGCGGGACAGTTCAAAATACAGTAAAAATGCAGAAAAGAGCTGATTGGTTGAGCTAGCATGGGCTTGGCAATCCTGGCCAATCAGAATAGGAGCGACAGGGACCCATTATAACCTATGGAGAAGTATTAACCAATCAAATTCAAAGGCGGGACAGTTCAAAATACAGTAAAAATGCGGAAAAGAGCTGATTGGTTGAAGTAGCGGGGCTTGGCTATCTCGGCCAATCAGAGCGCGATCTACTTTTTCCCATTGTAGTCTATGGGGCACTGAAATCTCAGCTCCGTGCGGCATGGAGTATTAGTAAATAAATCGTTTTTATTAAGTGTAAAACATTCTCTGTAAAAGAGCTGAAACCTTCTATAAACATACTTAAATAAAATCACTAACAACGTGTTTGTCACCGAGACCGGCACTACATCGGGAATTGGAATATTCGAAATTGCCGGGAAATACAGTAATTCAAATTCTTTAAGCTCTTCTCATTGGTCGGCAGAAACCAACCAATCAGAAAAGGAGCGACAGTGACCCAATTTAAGCTATGGAGAAGTCTGGACCAATCAAATTCAAAGGCGGGACAGTTCAAAATACAGTAAAAAGGCAAAAAAGAACTGATTGGTTGAGCTAGCGGGGGCTTGGCTATCTCGGCCAATCAGAACGCGAGCTACTTGTCCCATTGTAGTCAATGGAGAGATCGGGGCAATGAAATCTCGGCTCTCAGCAGCGTGCTGAGTATGATAAAAAAAATCATTTTTATTAGGTGTAAAATATTATCTGAAAAAGAGCTGAAACCTTCTATAAACATAAATCAATCAAATCCCTAACAACGTGTTTGTCACCGAGACCGGTGCTACATCAGGAATTGGGATATAGAGAATTGCCGGGAAATACAGTAATTCAAATTCTTTAAGCTCTTCTCATTGGTCAGCAGAAACCAGCCAATCAGAATAGGAGCGACAGTGACCCATTATAAGCTATGGAGATTTATTGACCAATCAAATTCAAAGGCGGGACAGTTCAAAATACAGTAAAAAAGGCAGAAAAGAGCTGATTGGTTGAGCCCAGGCAGCAGATATGAATCCACCAATCAGATGTAGTGCGTCTATTTTGAGTGGAGAAAGAAGGACGTGATAGAAGGGCGCCCTAAAAGTTATTACTGTCTCTGGGAAATATTCTAGTACTGTGATTGGTTGAGGGGAAGAGGGGCTCGTCCTGCTTAGCCAATCAGCGACTGAGCTACCTTCTCATAGAGTTCTATGGGGAAAAGAAATGCAGAGCGAGCTCTGTTTGTGATTGGCTAAGGTAAAAGAAGCGCGGTTATTTGGACCAATGTGAGAGCGAGCGACGCTCTAATGGGTTTTCTAATGCAATCTATAATAAAACTGTACATGCCCGAAATAAAATGATAAGACTCATGAAGTTGTGCCGATGTGTATATAAAGTGATCAATAATATGGGGGTAACGAAAAAAAAAAAATTCAATAAATTCATTTTATTTCTTGATCAGTGGCTAACAAAAATAAAGAAATAAAAATTAACTGTCCTGGCTTTGATTTGGATTGGTCAATACTTCTCCATAGGTTATAATGGTTCACTGTCGCTCCTATTCTGATTGGTTGGTTTCTACCGACCAATGAGAAGAGCTTACAGAATTTGAATTACTGTATTTCCCGGCAATTCTCTATATCGCAATTCCCGATGTAGCGCCGGTGACGGTGACAAACGCGTTGTTAGGGATTTGATTGATTTATGTTTCTAGAAGGTTTAAGCTCTTTTGCAGATAATAATTTACACTTAATAAAAACGTTTTTTTGAATCATACTCCATGCCGCACGGCGATGAGAGCCGAGATTTCATTGCCCTGATCTCTCCATAGACTACAATGGGACAAGTAGCTCGCGCTCTGATTGGCTGAGATAGTCAAGCCCCCGCTAGCTCAACCAATCAGCTCTTTTCTGCATTTTTACTGTATTTTGAACTGTCCCGCCCTTGAATTTGATTTGTCAATATTTCCCCATAGGTTATAATGGGTCCCTGTCGCTCATATTCTGATTGGCTGGGATAGCCAAGCCGCCGCTAGCTCAACCAATCAGCTCTTTTCTGCATTTTTACTGTATTTTGAACTGTCCCGCCCTTGAATTTGATTTGTCAATATTTCCCCATAGGTTATAATGGGTCCCTGTTGCTCCTATACTGATTGGCTGGGATAGCCAAGCCCCCCGCTAGCTCAACCAATCAGCTCTTTTCTGCATTTTTACTGTATTTTGAATTGTCCCGCCTTTTAATTTGATTGGTCAATATTTCTCCATAGGTTATAATGGGTCACTGTCGCTCCTATTCTGATTGGCTGGTTTCTGCCGACCAATAAGAAGCACTTTCAGAATTTTAATTACTGTATTTCCCGACAATTTCCAAGATCCTAATTCCTGATGTAGCGCCGTGTTAGATTTTTGGAAAGTGATTTTTTTTATTTAATTTTTTTTTTTTTGAAGGATTGAGCTCTTTTTCTGAAAATGTTTTACACCTAATAAAAGCGATTTTTTTGAAATCATACTCCATGCCTCACGGAGCTGAGAGCCGAGATTTCTTTTGCGATCTTCTATATGTTTCCTTTCATGTTACGTTCTCGCTTCACTTTGCCTCTGCCGGCTCATTTAGACCAGAATCAACTAGGTCTGCTTGTCGGAGCTGGCGAGCGCTGCAATGCGCCGCACTTTGCCGACCCGCGATCATACATGCCTCGGAGTTTTCGAACGCGCCGCGTCCCGCCCCAGAATGCCCACACCACGCCCATTACACGCCCCTTCATGTGAGGCGCATCCGAAAGTGGCGAAGGCTGCGCCTAACATCGCATCCCTGCTTCCGACAGGTGATTCGAGTCGGTGAGGTGCAGGATACGCCAGAAATCGGGCGCAAATCCCGATCATAAATTTCGCCCTATGTGTCAGTGTTCCCAAAACCGGCATAACTTATCATTATAACTTTTAAATAGTTCTATTAAAGTCTGTGCGTCTGTTTGGCGCAAAGAGCTCACTTGTACGCAAATTGTGTTATACATATTTCCTAGTAAATTGTGCCTGTTGTCAGTGGTGCGAAGACCACCATATTAAATCCTTATAACATTTAAATAGTTCTATTGCACGTAGTGTGTCTTTTTGCTGCAAAGAGCTCAGTTGTACGCATATTGTGTTATACATATTTCCTAGTAAATTGCGCCTGTTGTCAGTGGTGCCAAGACCACCATATTAATCCATATAACATTTAAATACTCTTATTGCAGTCTGTGCGTCTGTTTGCCGCAAAGAGCTCACTTGTACGCAAATTGTGTTATACATATTTCTTCCACCAGACCGCATTTCACAGATATTCGATAGAAACAATACTGTTTCTAATCCTAGTTGGCCGGTGGGAATTAGAGGTATTTAAGAATATCTGTGATCTTCCATCTTTGCAGTACAGTTTCTCAATAAAAAACTGTGAAAAACTCTTCTATACCTTTTAAATTTTTATCTTTCTGAACATGGAGCGAACTACAGGTGGTAAGCGAGCAAAGAGGGGTGTAATGGGTGACCTCTGGCAATCCTTATTTACCACCTCAGCAACGCCTGTAATGCAGGGCACACATACGACACACAGAGACCGGCTGAAGATCATGGTGCACGACTATCTGCGTCTCAACACTGATGCTTTTGGATATGTTCCGGACCCAATTGACTTCCGGGTACCCAAAATGGATAAATGGCCCGAGCTCGCTCGCCACGCCATAGAGGTGTCCTGCCCAGCAGCCAGCGTCATATCTGAGCGGACAGTTGGAGGAGTCATTACAGACAAATTCATCCGGCTTTCCACTGACAATGTGGATCGTTTGACTTTTATCAAGATGATTTAGGCGTGGATCTCTGATGATGTTGTGGCCCTAGTGGCCGAGGTCACCCATTAGTTGCCGGTCTACCTCACATTCCTCTTCCAAAAGAAATGGTCCTCTTGAAAAACATTTTTTTTTTTAAATGATCATTTCTTAATGTAATTTTTATTCTGAGTGGCCAAAAGGTTATTTTGCTGGTTTTGTGGTTAGGAGACTGTAAAAGACACCAATTGTACACGGTTTCATGAAAAAAAATGTATTCCACTTAGTCATTTCTTCAATAAGATTTCAAGCACTGTCAATGGTTTTGGGGTCATGATGCTGTGAAAATTAGCTATAATCCACATCCTTTGGTACAGAAATGTGGTTTCTAAGTGGCATTTCTTCCTCACAATTTTTAACACTGGCTGAGAGGTCATTTTTATAATTTTTGGGGGCATGATGCTGTGACATACAGATATACTACAGGTCCTATTGTAAAAAGTGTGGTTTCTAACAGGCATTTGTTCTTCACAATTGTCAACAGTGGTCGAAGGGTTATGTTTTGAATTTTTGGGGTCATGAAGCTGTCAAAAACAGGAATAGGTAGGACACTGTTAATGGACACATATTGCAAAGTGACTTGTTTTTGCAAGAAGTTTAACATAAAAAGCAATCCCTGTAGTGAGACAAACCCTTTAATATGAGAAACAAAGACGTTGTGGGATTCCCTCCGATTTTAATCATGTGTTCTCCAGAATTAAACTACTAAAAAAATTGCATTTACAAAATAGCTAATAAAAATATTCCTCTGAATTGTACAAGGGAGGCACAGGAAGACTTGAACAGATGTAGGTTTTTCAGAGGACATGGAGTATGGAGCACATTCATCTCCCCAAGAACAGAGACAATTTCCTCCAGCACGTTGAGCAAAACAAGAAAAAGAAAGCCAAGAAAAAGGGTGCCTAGGTGGAACAGGAGCGTCAAACACCAGCATTTCCAAGTGAATCTCAATTGGTCCGCACTCATACGGAGGGGCAAGCGCTCTCGTAGAGGCAGAAATTTGTCAAGCGCTACCCAAGTCTTGACTGTGTATTGAGGAAGGCTGGAGGTCTTAGCTCACACTTCCTCCTCCGCACTCTGCTTCCGCCCGACTGTTTTCATTGCTGCGTCATAGGGGCATTTTTGCTGTGGTTACGGACGCCAGCCCTTGCTCTCACCGCACCCACCGTGAGTCCGGCCCTGCTAGCTGAACCTGCGTGTTAATAGATGACGGACGCCAGCCCTGGCTCTCACCACACCCACTCTATGTCCGGCCCTGCCAGCTGAACCTCCGTGATCCACGTTCACAGCCTCAGCGCAGAAGCAGCAGAAGCAAGATTGGAAAAATATATATTTTTTTATATAGTCAATTTCTTATTGGAAATGTGTATTATGAGGGTCCATAATGGCATTTTATGGTGGTTTTGGGGTCAGGCTGCTTTATAATGGATGCCAGGGGTGGCAATTGGGCAATATTCCTGCCCGGGGCCGGAATGAAAACGGTGCCCGGTGATATGTTAAAAATAGGAAGTAATAATGGGTGAGCAACCCATTTTATTTAGCTGCATGTGGCCCTGTCTGTCGCCGCACCCGCTGTAACTGAGGCCCTGCCAGCTGAACCTCCGTGTTCCCCGTTGGGATGTTTTTGCTGCCACCGGCACCACATATATGACAAGTTGTTGTTCCCTGGTGCAAAAAGTGCTAGGGTTTTCCTGGCAGTTCCCATTTGCCATTTCTAAGACGGGTGTCTTGTTTGTGTGAAAGAGGCCCTGTAGCTGCTGGCAGCGCTGTACCTGTTGATGCTACGCCGTCCTCATTTTTTCTATTTCCATTGTACATGATGCATTATTTTCACCTATGACTTGTTTTCTGTGACTTTTTACCCAAATTTGTCTTGTCTAAAGGTAGCACTTTTCCAGGTTACTTTTGGGGATGTTCTTTCCCACTCTCCTCCCTTTTTTTGGGTGTAAAATAAAGCGTTTTTTTTTCCCCCAAACTTTAAATGGTCACAGAAGAGATGGGCCGAATTTTTCTCAAAATTTTCGTTTCGGCACTTCGCTTTTTTTCCGAAAAAAATTCGTTTCGTTCCGAATTATTTGGGGGCCAAAAATCGCTTTAAAAAGCAGCTATTTCCGCTGCACAGAGCCTCAGGGGTCTGTAGAAGTTGTCCCATTTTAAAATATGCAAGGAGTTTGGTTTTGGTCTTCATAAATGTTTGTTTTATATGACACCAGAAACTGCCGCCGCTCTTAGAATCGTTCACTATAAAATTCCGGGGCATTTAAGAGGGCAAAACTGACCAAAAAACTAAAGGGGGAATGTAGCCTATAAAGTATCCCACGAAAGCGGGAAAAAAAAACAGCTGAAGCTCAGGGGGCAAATTAGTGACGAGTGTGAGGTGAGGGCGGCAGCCACACAGCATGAGGTCAGGCAGGGGGCAAAATGCATCTGGAGGTGGCAAAACACAGGAACCACAGATGGCACAATGACAAAGGCGGAGGTCCGGCGGCACAGAAAGGGCAGGCAGGGGCACAAGACATTCTGAGGCGGCAAAACAGTTTAAGCCACAAGGGGCACAATCACACAGTCTGGGGGGCCCGGGGGAGCATATGAGATCAGCATGCACAATGACTTTTCGGAGGCGGAAAAACAGTATTGGGCCCCACAGAGTGGCACAATGATACAGTTGGGCACAAAAAGGCAGCATGAGATCGGGCAGAGGCACAATGAAATTCGGAGGTGGCAAAACAGGAGGAAGCCACAGAGGGGCACAATCACACGGTGGAGGTCACGGGGGCAGCAGTAGAGATCAGGCAGTGGCACAATGACATTCTGGAGGCGGCAAAACATATTACCACAGAGTGGCACAATCACACAGGTGGAGGTCACGGGGGCAGCAGTATGAGACAGGGCAGTGGCACAATGACTTTCGGGAGTCGCAAAACAGTATTAGGCCACAGAGTGGCCAAATCACACATGGGAGGTCACGGGGGCAGCAATAGTCAGGCATGGCAACAATGACATCGGGAGGGGGCAAAACAGATTAGGCCCACAGAGTGGCACAATGATACATGGGGGTCACGCGCAGCAGCATAGATCGGGCAGTGCACAATGCATTCGGAGGCGGCAAAACAGTTTTGGGCCCAGAGTGGCACAATCAAAACAGTTGGAGGTCCGGCGCAGCAGAGGGGGGGTCAGCAGTGGCACAAGCATTCTGGAGTCGGCAAAAAGTATTGGGCCACAGAGTGGCACAATCACAAGTGTGGAGGTCCGACAGCACCATAATCAGGCAGGGGCACAATACTTTCGGGAGGTGGCAAAACGTTTTAGGCCCAGAGTGGCACAACACACGGGGGAAATTTCACACGCAGCAGCATAGACAGGCATGGACAATGACATTCTGAGGTGGCAAAACAGAGGAAGCCCACAGAGGGCACAATGACTGAGAGCGGGGGTCACGGCGGAGCACAGGGGCAGGCAGGGGCACAATGACCAGGGGGAGGACATGGCAGCACCACAGCACAGCAGAGGTCAGACAGTGGCACAATGACACAGTGTGATTCAGGCAACACACAGCAGAGAGGTCATAGAGGGCCAATGACAGAGTTTTGAGGTGGGTGGCAATACCGTCCCTGGTAAAATGGTGGTACAGTGGAGAAACGTCACAGATTGGGGCATCAGGTGGGTGGCGGCATCAGAAAAGGGGGGTGGGGGCGGGTAGTTTGAACCCAGACTGACCCTAAGCCTTGGGTATGGAAAACCTGCCATCCACCCTGATTCATTTTTGACAAAGGTCATCGTTCCACTTTCCCCGGACAAGCGGCTCCCCTTTTGGGGTAACGATGGCCCCCGCCGCACGAACACCCGCCTGATGCCACTTTACGGCCCGGGGCAGGAACCTTCCCACTGCAAACTCGGAAATTTTGCGGCCACACATCCATTTTGGGGCTGCCCAGTATCCACGGACCTAACTGGGGTGGCAGGTGCTGTCCAAGTAGGCCACAACCTTTTTGGTTGGGGACTGCTCCAGGTTTTGCGCGCTGCGGCGACTGCCTTCCTCACTGGGCGGGTGAAGGAAGCTGCTCATCAGTGACTCCAGATTAGGTTACTACTGATGGAGCTGGTACGCTCCTACCCCCCCACCCCCCCCCAACGCCGCGCAGTATACACGCTGAGGAACCCCCCCCCGGTCAGACCTGTCAAGGGGGGACATCCCGCACATAGGCACCACCAACTGATTACGGGGGTTTTCCCCTATAGTATTTGGTTTGTCTTCCCCTCTCAATAGCGGGGAAAAAGGCTCCCTTTTTGGACCGAAAGCGGGGGTCCAAAGGGGGGAGAGCCAAAGTCATACCCGCCATGCTGACTTTTTCGGCGTCACAGCCCAAAAATAAGCATGCTGCAGCCACGCACAAGTGACTCCGGGGGGCTCCCTGCCTCCTTTTCCACGGTATACTCCCCAGGGTGTTTGGGGGGTCTCTCCCTCGTCTTCCTCTCTCCATCCACCTCCTCCAGCTGCTCCTGCTCCTCCTCTCTGTCACCGGGAAAAAAACCACTCATTTCACCAACAATCTTTGCTCCAATTCCTCCTCCTCCTCCTCCATTTCAGTCCCCCCCGACTCATGGGGCCACGAGATGACGCCACGTCTCCATTCCCCGCCCAGACAAAATTTTTCAGCATCTGTTCCAGGACATAAGCAGGGGAAGAGTTATTCATCCCGTATCCTGGCGACTGACAAAAAAAAAACTCCCCCCTCCCCCCGAATGGCCTCAACAAACAGCGGGTGCCCACCATGAGCTGCCACGGGCTACATCAAAGTTACACAGGGGGGTACTTTCTTCTGCCGGGCATCAAAAAAAAGTTATGGCCTTTCTCTTTTCAAACACGGTCCAACATGTGCAGGGTGGAATTCCCGCGGGTGGAAAAACCCCTATCAGAGTGTGTTGGGGGGGGCCGTTCTGCCCCTGCAAACCCAGGAGGGTGTTCCCCCGGCTTTGTACGAATGATAAAGTGCAGCACATTTTTCCCGGCCATTTTCAAATGTTTTGAAGACGGGGGAAACTTCAGGGAAACCTTTTCACAACCAGATTTTAACACGTGCCCATGCAGGGCCATGACCAACCCCCCCCGGTGCAGCCGGCACCTGTTCCTCCCATTGTCCCTCACCATGGCTCCGATTTGCAGTTGGCGGAAAAAGCCCACATCGATTTTTGCCATGACGCGGGGCATTCCCCCCCGGGATTCTTTCCGAGGCAACCAGTGTAGAACTGCGTCACCGCTGTGCCCTACACATGGGATGATGGGGCAGTACTTGTGGGGGCTTAGATGGGGGGTGGTGGGGAGAGGAGGAGGGGGCGGCATTGGCGCAGGTGCAGCAGTTTGACAACGGGAGGGGAAACGGGGTCTCCCGTCCAAGTTGTTTGTGCGGGCTGGAAGCACATTCACCCATGCCGAAAGGACATGTACTGGGCCCCGGGCCGTAGTTACAGCTCCAGAGGGGCCGCGCTGGGGCCGGGACCTTGGAACAAACCGATAACTCAAGGACTACCCCCTTTTTTCTACATATTTATAAGTGCTGGTACTGCCTTTTTGGGAAAAAAAATTATGGCTTTGGAACTCTCCATCTCGGCTCGGGGACAACCATTTGTTTTTCCCAAAGGTGCAAGTCCACCATTTGGAAAGGAGGGACGCAACCAACAACTTGGGCAGGCACGGGCAGCTGCGCCCTTAGGATGGTTGGACACATCTGTTGTCTCTTTGCAATCCCCTCGCTGAACGACTGCTGGCCCATGAGTAGCGAGAGCAGGGGCATCTGGGCCGGGAGAAGATGTCAAAGAGAAACACTCCCTTCGCAGGGTGGTGGGGCCCTGACTGGCTGCAATGGCATCTCCACTGGCGCTGCGCTCTGCTGTTGCTGCGCGGCAGGATGGACCACCACATCTGAGCCACGTTTCCCCAGTCCACCGGGTGGGACGCTGCATGTTTGACGCGGGCCCGGTGCCAACGTTGCTCCCTGGCCACCCTTTACTTTTTTGCCCACGGGTTCTACATATACCCCTATTCACCCCCCGGTGTCTTTGCAAAGAACGCCACACCGCCGGTATCGGATTTTACTGCCAAGGGCCCCCACTGAGTGACTACTCCCCCCGCGCCCCCCGCCAGCCCCCGTGCCGCTACTTTCTTGGGCCTGCAAGTGGGTTTTTTACCCGGCCGCTTGGCTCCCACCTCACATGCTGCTATCCTGCGACTCACGGCCCACGACCCCCCTTGCTGGCTGACTGCTGCCTGACCGAAGCTGACGCCCCTTCCCTACATGATGAAGCCCTTCCTCACCCGGCTCCCAATGCGGCGGCTACATCATCATCTATTTGTGTTCATCATCACTGCGCCTACACCGGTCTTGGGATGCCGAGGGTGACTCTACAACATACCCCCCCATGCCACTCTCCACGTCTATACTTTCCGCCTACTGCAAGAAGAGGGGATATTGGCCCCCATTTCTTCGCTGCCCAAATAGCTGCTACTGCCCCCCCTCAAATTGTTCATCCTCGCTATAAGTGGCCGGCCCCCGACCACTATAGATCCCTGATTAGGGGAAACCGGATGGGGCAGAGGCGGGGTGAGGACAGGTACCCTGAACCGCTCCCGGGGCCCGCCCAATAATGGGTTTTGCTGAGGTTCCCCCCGAATCTTGCTGGGGGTTGCAATGTCATCTGGGGGAAGAGGATGACCTAGTCAACCAATCAAAACCCTTGGGTTGCTGAAAAACAAAGGGCCCCAATGACACGGGAGTTGTGGCCTCACCGGTGACCCCGCTGCGACTCCCCTTGCTGTTCGCATCTGGGCCGTTCCAGGGTGTTTGTCCACTGCCACTCGAGGTGCAGAGCCCGCCACCTCTCTTCTGACAATGTTTGTTCTAAAAAGTACAGACACGTTTGATGAAAATATCTGTAATGATAAAACACACCCTTTTTTTACTCCCAAATGAACCCCTAACAACTTGGGTAACCCCTTGGATAAAATTGGCCCACAAATGGCCAGGAAAAATTTACTTTTAGTTCATTTAAAAAAAATGTTTTTTTTGTTTACAAAAGTAAAAGCACAAACACTTAATTAAACTTCGGGCAGAATTTAACTACAGGAAAAATGTATATATTTTGGCTTGAAAAAAACGGTTTTTTTTGTCACACACCAGCAAACAAGGGTTAAAAAACCCCCCGGGGTGTAAAATTTCGCCAAAGAATTGACCGCACAAACTAGTAGCTTTGTAGCGTTTACAATTGCGTGTTTTTTTACGCCACACAACAAAGATCAGTTGTAATTGACCTTTCTTTTGAAATTTGGGTACAGAAAAAAATTTTATATTTTGGCGATGAAAAACGGTTTTTTTTGGGGTCACACACCCGCAAAACAACGCTTAATTAACCCCGGTGTAAATTGCGCAAAAAAATTGAGCACCAAAAATAAGTGGGGATTTGTATTGTAAAAACGCTGTTTCTTAAATAATACAACAGGGAAATGGCTTAGATCCCACTTGGAATTGAATTTAAATGCAGCTGCAGTGGGCGCAAAAACCCGGAAATTTTAGATCCAATACCCCAAAAAAATAGAAATAGAACATTAAGAAACATCCCTGAACAACGAACACCCCACAGAAACGCTATTAAAAATCAATTCCATAGACTATCACCGGACAGCACCTTCCCCGATAGCACAGTGAGAGGATGTGAGCTCCCCCCCATCGCGCCCGGGCTTATATAGGCGGGTGACTCACAAATCCCGCCGGGCTCTGTTGGCTTCCCCTTCCCTGTAAAGCAGGCTACCCCTTCTTCCTCCCAGAGTGCTTTGCCCCATGTGCCCCCATGTGCTAAAAACCCATTTTTAAATAAAAAACACTCTTCGTTCACCCGAAGTCCCCCAAAGTTCACTTCGTCCGAACCGAATTTTTCCTAAATTCAAAAAAAACGAATTCCACTTCGTTAGAACGATTCGCCCACCCTCTTCATCAGAAATTATCACTATCGATGATAACCCCAAATCTTTTATCTAACAGATGACGTTGTAAACACAATCGCTCAAACTAAAGAAGACACAACAATGTCTTGAGTTGGTCAATGAGCACTGTCTAAAATTCCTGCATTGTACTGTCAATTTGTGTGGGGGGAAAAGAAAATTGCTCACTTTTTCTTGTAACGGGGGATCAAGGAGGGTGGCCACCCCAGTAATCACTGTTTCATTTGATTGCCTTAATGCGTGTGCTGGAAAATGTCTACAAGCACTAATGTGTCAGATGCTCCCCGGAACCCCCCCCCAAACCCTTTGGGGTCGACTGACAATAACCACATCTTCCCCCCCCTCCTTAATCTGTCCCAATCTGTTCCCACTAAAGGGGAAACCTACCATGGCGTCCACCCCTGCCTTCTCATCCTCCACACTTCCTATCCTGACCACACCCGAGCCCCGGTTAGCCCTGCACAACCCCCTGTGAGCTAAAATGCCATCCTGCCCCACTTTACCTAGAAAAACCACCTAAAAAAAACCCCCTCTCTGTGGTCAAAACCTTGGGTCCTCACCACTGCTATAGGCCATGCGACACTTAATTGAAAAAGGCATTCGCTGCGCCCAATTCCCGGGCATTTTTGAGGCCGGAATTCCAGGATTGCCCCAAACGCATATCAAACGGTTGACGAGGAGGCCCAGATGACGCTGCAAGGCTGACAGTCGGGCTGAAGAAGGGTGCGAACGCCGGAAGTGTGAGCTAGGACCGTCAGCCTTCCTCAGGGGACAGTCAAGACGCTGGAAAAAACCTTTAAAATTTCTGCCTATACACGACCTGCCCTCCATAAAAAAGTTTAAAAAAAACCTAACGTAGCAGCATCACATCCTTTTGCTTTAACAACAAAATTTTGCAAAGGATATTGTGCATTATGCCTAAACTCGAGGGAATGGGCTCATGGGGCCGGTTCCTTTCCGTGAGAGCAAAATTAAGTGAGTTTTTTTTTGGGTTTACTGGCTGACGCTTCAAATTCCACCCAAAGGTACCTTCTCCTTTGGCTTCCTTTTTCTTCCCCTCCGTTTCTTTACTGCTGGAGGAAACTATCTCTGCTTAAGATGGCGAAGTGCCCACATGGACGTTGATTCTTTTGGCAAAATTTTTCCCTGATCGCTTGTTTACAAATTTTTCCCCCCGCAGCTTGTAACATTGTTGCCAAAGATGCTAGTTGGCTGCCTTTTTGTATGGTGCCCCACCTTAAAGTACAAAAATAGGCCCTTTTTTTAGATGGCATGATTTTTGACAAAGGCACAACTCCATATTTTCGGAAGGGTCTGGAGAACATGACCAGGGTTTCCCCAACTTTTGGGTCTTGTGTTTTCATTTTTGCCCTTAAAGATGACGATTTCAGCGAAAGAGGGGAACCCGCTTTCCTTCTCCCCCTCTGAGGGTCAGCGTTGGTTCAGGCAGACAAAATCCCTCTTTGCCCCCTGATGTTTTGAAATGCCTTCTACCCCCAAACC
>JAODAL010064139.1:0-18881 GCA_025379985.1 Phyllomedusa bahiana
GGGGGACATGCCAGCTTGATTCTATCACTCCATCCATGATGGCACAGGACAGTGAAGTGGTTTATGATAACATCCCTGGTGGTCTAGGGTTGTGTGGAGATGTGTTTAACTTCTAGTCACACATATACTTAAAGGGAAAATTCCTTTAGAAAGGGTTATTTTTCTGGAAAGATATTTTCTTTTTAGATATTTGGCAGTATTTTTTTGTTTTTTATTTCAGCAGTCATATGCAATTCATGGCTTATAAAATCTTACCATTCTGTAGCTGTAATAAAAAGAGAGTAAACTCATTTTCTTGTTTGTGCTGCGAAAAAATCTTATCTGTATGTAGTCTCGTTACAAATAGTAGGTAATGACTTAATGATTGCTTTATTGCTCTCTGCACAAGATAAGGATTAGGCTAGATCAACATGGCAAGGACTAGAGCTTTACATAGGAGAATAAGGGGGTTATCTGTTGGTAGCGAAGGGGGAATTTCCAGCTTTCTTCACAGTTATCATGTCCTGCTGATAACACTTACACCTCTCAGGCCACAGTTGGCCTGGAAGAGAACCGTCAAGCAATCCTCACTGCAGCTATCAGAGCTCGCAGAGGGGACATCAAAGAGATAAACCTAATTATGTAAGAAAACATAATTTTTAGAAACCAAATTACATGTAAAAGTAGCATATTGCTTGTTAATATGTGATAGAAAATGTGATGGTAACGTCCCTTTAAACGCCAAACTCCTTTATCTTTATTCTTCATCCCAGGATGTGGCTGTAGACTGTACAGGGTTGTGTTGGATTGATCCCATCAGTCTGTCCCTGGTGGTCTAGGGCAGTGATGTCTTAATATACTTCTCTTACTAGAGGTTTAGTCAATATGCTTTGATTATCACAGTTATATTCTGAAGGACTGCTGGACCATAAGGGTTGGTTCACATGATGTGGATCTTGTAACAATGTGGTCAAGAAGATAAACTGTAGAATCATCTCCAATTATAATAACTTAGAAGCAGGTGCAGAACCCCTTCATCTTTTCCCCCATCCTACGATCCTGATTTACTTCACAATGGGGCTTTTAGCATCTTCTTTAAGCTTGTAAGGTGGTGGTGGAGGAGCGGTGACCACAGCTTCATTTTGTATCACAAACACCTGAAACAAAACACCACTATTTTGAATGCTTTAAATACAACATGTCAGGAGGTTTATACTGTCCTAAGAGCAGGATATGATATAGGAGAGAAGCTGAGCTCTGTGATATATAGAGTTATATGATAGAGGGAGAGAAGCTGAGCTCTGTGATATATAGGGTTATATGATAGAGGAGAGAAGCTGAGCTCTGTGATATATAGAGTTATATGATAGAGGAGAGAGAGCTCAGCTCTGTGATATATAGGGTTATATGATAGGAGAGGAGCTGAGCTCTGTGATATATAGGGTTATATGATAGAGGAGAGGAGCTGAGCTCTGTGATATTTAGGGTTATATGATAGAGGAGAGGAGCTGAGCTCTGTGATATATAGGGTTATATGATAGAGGGAGAGAAGCTGAGCTCTGTGATATATAGGGTTATATGATAGAGGAGAGAAGCTGAGCTCTGTGATATATAGGGTTATATGATAGAGGAGGGAAGCTGACTCTGTGATATATAGGGTTATATGATATAGGAGAGAGAACTGAGCTCTGTGATATATAGGGTTATATGATAGAGGAGAGAAGCTGTGCTCTGTGATATATAGGGTTATATGATAGAGGAGCTGAACTCTGTGATATATATGATATATAGGGTTATATGATAGAGGAGAGAAGCTGAGCTCTGTGATATATAGGATTATATGAAAGAGGAGAGAAGCTGAGCTCTGTGATATATAGGGTTATATGATACAGGAGAGAGCTAGCTGTATTGGTGATTATATAGGGTTATATGATATAGGAGAGAGGCTGAGCTCTGTGATATATAGGGTTATATGATAGAGGAGAGGAGCTGAGCTCTGTAATATATAGGGTTATATGATAGAGGAGGGAAGATGAGCCCTGTGATATATAGGGTTATATGATAGAGGAGAGAAGCTGAGCTCTGTGATATATAGGATTATATGATAAGGGAGGAGATGAGCCCTGTGATATTTAGGGTTATAAGATAGAGGAGAGCATCTGAGCTCTGTGATATATAGGGTTATATGATAGAGGAGAGAAGCTGAGCTCTGTGATATATAGGATTATATGAAAGAGGAGAGAAGCTGAGCTCTGTGATATATAGGGTTATATGATACAGGAGAGAAGCTGTACTCTGTGATATATAGGGTTTATTGATATAGGAGAGAGGCTGAGCTCTGTGATATAAGGGTTATATGATAGAGGAGAGGAGCTGAGCTCTGTGATATATAGGGTTATATGATATAGGAGAGAAGCTGAGCTCTTGTATTGGGATATATTAGTTTATTTGGGTTATATGATAGAGAGAGAAGCTGAGCTCTGTGATATATAGGGTTATATGATAGAGGAGAGAAGCTGACTCTGTGATATATAGGGTTATTGATAAGGAGAGGAGGGTGATGGGTATAGTAGGGGGGGAGAGGGTGGTTTTGGGGGCTGAGCTCTTTTATTCTTTGGGAAAGAATGATTGTGATATATAGGGTTATATGATAGAGGAGAGAAAGCTGACTCTGTGATATTATTAGGGGGGTTATACTGGATATAAGGAAGAAGGAGAGAGGCTGAGCTCTGTGATATATAGGGTTATATGATAGAGGAGAGAAAGTCTGTGATATATGGGTTATATGATAGAAGAAAGCTGACTCTGTGATATATAGGGTTATATGATAGGAGAGAGGCTGAGCTCTGTGATATATAGGGTTATATGATAGAGGAGAGAAGCTGAGCTCTGTGATATATAGGGTTATATGATATAGGAGAGAGCTGAGCTCTGTGATATATAGGGTTATATGATCGAAGGAGAAGCTGAGCTCTGTGATATATAGGGTTATATGATAGAGGAGAGGAGCTCTTTGATATATAGGGTTATATGATAGAGGAGAGGAGCTGAGCTCTGTGATGTATAGGTTTATATGATGGAGTAGAGAATCTGAGCTCTGTGATATATAGGGTTATAGGATAGAGGAGAGGAGCTGAGCTCTGCAATATATAGGGTTATATGATAGAGGGAGAGGAGCTGAGCTCTGTGATATATAGGGTTATATGATAAAAGAGAGAAGCTGAGTTCTGTGATATACAGGGTTATATGATAGAGGAGAGAAGCTGAGCTCTGTGATATATAGGGTTATATGATGGAGGAGAGAAGCTGAGCTCTGTGATATAGGGTTATATGATTGATGAGAGAAGCTGAGTTCTGTGATATATAGGGTTATATGATAGAGGAGAGACGCTGAGCTCTGTGATATATATGGTTATATGATAGAGGAGAGAAGCTGAGCTCTGTAATATATAGGGTTATATGATAGAGAGAGAAGCTGAGCTCTGTGATATATAGGGTTATATATGAAGCGAAGCTGAGCTCTGTAATATATAGGGTTATATGATAGAGGAGAAAAGCTGAGCTCTGTGATATATAGGGTTATATGATAGAGGAGAGAAGCTGAGCTCTGTGATATATAGGGTTATATGATTGAGGAGAGCAGCTGTGCTCTGTGATATATAGGGTTATATGATAGTGAAGCTGAGCTCTGTGAAATATAGGGTTATATGATAGAGGAGAGAAGCTGAGCTCTGTGATATATAGGGTTATATGATAGAGGAGAGGAGCTGAGCTCTGTGATATATAGGGTTATATGATAGAGGAGAGAAGCTGAGCTCTGTAATATATAGGGTTATATGATAGAGGAGAGAAGCTGAGCTCTGTGATATATAGGGTTATATGATAGCGAAGCTGAGCTCTGTAATATATAGGGTTATATGATAGAGGAGAGAAGCTGAGCTCTGTGATATATATGATTATATGATAGAGGAGAGGAGCTGAGCTCTGTATAATAAGGTGTTATATGATAAGGGAGAAGGAAGCTGAGCTCTGTAATATATAGGGTTATATGATAGAGGAGAGAAGCTGAGCGCTGTGATATATAGGGTTATATGATAGCGAAGCTGAGCTCTGTAATATAGGGTTATATGATAGAGGAGAGAAGCTGAGCTCAGTTGATATTAGGGTTATATGATAGAGAGAGGAGCTGAGCTCTGTGATATATATGGTTATATGATAGAGGAGAGGAGAGGAGCTGAGCTCTGTGATATATATAGGGTTATATGATAGAGGAGAGAAGCTGATCCTGTGATATATCGGGTTATATGATAAAGGAGAGTAGCTGAGCTCTGTGATATATAGGGTTATATGATAGAGGAGAGAGGCTGAGCTCTATGATATATAGGGTTATATGACAGAGAAGAGGAGCTGAGCTCTGTGATATAGGGTTATATGATAGAGGAGAGAAGCTGAGCTCTGTGATATATAGGGTTATATGATAGAGGAGAGGAGCTGAGCTCTGTGATATATAGGGTTATATGATAGAGGAGAGAAGCTGGGCTCTGTGATATATAGGGTTATATGATAGAGGAGAGAAGCTGAGCTCTGTGATACATAGGGTTATATGATAGAGGGAGAGAAGCTGGGCTCTGTGATATATAGGGTTATATGATAGAGGAGAGGAGCTGAGCTCTGTGATATATAGGGTTATATGATAGAGGAGAGGAGCTGAGCTATGCCAATCTATAATTCTACTGTATTGATTCAAAGAAAGGTGTCGTTATGAGGTTGATGCCATTTTGCCTGATATTAGAGAAAAAAATGTCCTCTTAACCAGTCCACCAATATTCTATATTGTCCATTCATAAATTTTGACGTTGTAATTAAGTCTTCACAAAGCTACGTTTTTTACAAGCTGAATAACCCCAAGTTTGATAACCTCTCTTGGTTCAATATTCCACCTTAATAAATGTGGTGGCCAACCTTTTTACCCAGCCCAGCTTACCTATGCCCTTATCATACACCAGCACACAACCTGTCCACAATATTCCATGCATGCCCTCACCAGCGATTTGTAGACTCTGTGTACTTCTAATGAGAATCTATGCCTCTTCTTTATGTACCTTGGCGGCAGATGAATGTTACTTTTTTGTAAAGTTAAATTGTTGTTATCACAATAATGATTATTTTTTAACATGTAGTGAAAGTTAAATGAATACCATTTCCAAAAACATTGCTGTTTTGATTTTGCTTTAGTCAGGAGATAAAGAAGATGTGATCTACTGCTAGTGTACATAAGTTTCTCTGGTTATGATCACCTCTCCGATCCTCTCTTTCTAATTGTCACTAATCTGATTGATCTCAGCTGCCATAAGTCAATTCCACCATGGTGAGTCACTCCCTGCAGAGACTTATCTCTAGCAACAGAGTTTGTTTACCTAAGTTGATGACAAGCTTTCGCCCTTTAGAGCTCTGCAGCCTTGTATACTAAACTTTATAAAACTTTATAAATCTCATGCAGTCATGCCAGTAATAACAAGAATAGCACAGCTGATATGCCAATCACTAATATACAACCACCCACAGCCTTACCAGGAAGTGCGAGTCTGAAGCTACCTGTGGATCAGTGAAACTGCATCGAGAGAAAACTCCTTTACGTTCATTGCCCGCCAGTATACTCTTTCAGTGAAAGTGTTACCCAGTTTTTTACTAATCAATATATAATTATACAATTTCTTTCCTAAGGTCAAATATAGCCCTATGTGACCTAAATATAATATCAACGAATAAATATGGACCTAGAAAGTTAGTGGCCCCTTTAGTAGTGTTTATGGAATATAGAGATATCGGACTTCTTCAACAGGTACAGCATGTGAGTAAGAAGTTCTCTCTCTAAAACAGGGAGCCGGAAGGTTAACTGCAATGATGTTAAAGTAAGTGTTCCATCAACGCGCCTGGCGCAACACGAAATCCTGTTTATTGAAAGCATGATGTGTATGTAATAGATTGGGTCGTATGTCATAACTACAGGAACCCCGATATGCCTGCAGTCTATGAAAATGGAGGCCAAGTCTTCCCTGATGGGTGCTGAGAGGGCATTCAACCACCTCTAAGGAGCATCAGAGTGCACAACAAAATTCAGCCTAGATCTATCCAAGTTGTGGAGTTATGCAGCAGTCTACACACAACAGCTGTTTACTACACATTATTATGACCATTTTCGACTCTTCCTGGCTGAGCCTGTTAGAGGGACATTAGTGATGAAGTGGTTTAAACAGTAATGCAGAAAGCTATAGAGCTCTAAAGGGTTAAAGTTTTCAGTGAGAAAGATAAACATACTCCTGCGCTGCTGCTAAGACACAACAGGGAGTGACATCACCAGCCATCCTGGAGGTCATGGTCGATTACCTAAGAAAACTTATGTATGCAAGGAGGAGCTAAGAACTACTCTGACAGGAAGCAAAATCAGAAGAGCAAGGAATTTAGTAATAATCTTTATTTACCTTTACAAGTTTAAAGCTAATCAGTGCGATGAGAATAACCGTTTAAGTTTAGAAAGAAGCTGATGGTTGCAGTTTATCATGGTTGAATTTCCCTGTTATATTTTTAACACAATCCTTTAGGTGTCCCTTGCATGGAGAGAAAGGATCAAACAATCATCTTACCTGAGGAACATAATTAGGTGAATGGCACAGAGCCCGGCATCCAAACACGGAGACAGAAATGGACACGGAAAACAGCAAAAGATTGGTAATAAAGAGAACGACAAGAACAAAGGTCCCACCGGCCTATAGGAAGAAATGAAGAGTTATAATAATAATAGTTATAATAATTTATAATGACAGCACCATATTTGACATGTCAAAAAGACATATGAACATTAGGAATTGTTGGGGATT
Source organism: Phyllomedusa bahiana (assembly GCA_025379985.1). Taxonomy (NCBI): domain Eukaryota; kingdom Metazoa; phylum Chordata; class Amphibia; order Anura; family Hylidae; genus Phyllomedusa; species Phyllomedusa bahiana. The sequence continues at coordinate 6,858 of JAODAL010064139.1, forward strand.
AACTACAGTGGGTACGGAAAGTATTCAGACCCCTTTAAACTTATCACTCTTTGTTTCATTGCAGCCATTTGGTAAGGTCCAAATAGTTCATATTTTTGCTGATTAATGTGCACTCTGCACCCTCTCCTCCATCTTGAAATGAAAAAAACAGAAATGTAGATATTTATGCAACTGTATTAAACAAGAAAAACTGTAATATCACATGGTCATAAGTATTCAGACTCTTTGCTGTGACACTCATTTAACTCACATGCTGTCCATTTCCTTCTGATCCTCCTTGAGATGGTTCTATTCCTTCATTGGAGCCCAGCTGTGTTTAATTAAACTGATTGGATTTGATTAGGAAAGGCACATATCTGTCTATATAAGACCTCACAGCTCACAGTGCATTTCAGAGCACATGAGAATCATGGCCTCCATAATCCTTAAATGGAAGAAGTTTGGGACGACCACAACTCTTCCTCGACCTGGCCGTCCAGCCAAACTAAGCAATCGTGGGAGAAGAGCCTTGGTGAGAGAGGTAAAGAAGAACCCCAAGATCACTGTGGCTGAGCTCCGGAGATGCAGTAGGGAGATGGGAGAGAGTTCCACAAAGTCAACTATCACGGCAGCCCTCCACCAGTCGGGGCTTTATGGTATAGTGTGGCCGACGGAAGCCTCTCCTCTGCAAGACATATGAAAGCTGCATAGAGTTTGCAAAAAAAACACATGAAGGATCCCAGACTATGAGAAATAAGATTCTCTGCTCTGATGAGATGAAGATTGAACTTTTTGGTGTTAATTCTAAGTGGTGGAGAAAACCAGGCCCTGCTCATCACCTGCCCAATACAATCCCAACAGTGACACATGGTGGTGGCAGCATCGTGCCATGGGGACAGGACGACTAGTTGCAATTGAAGGAAAGATGAATGCGGCCAAGTACAGAGATATCCTGGATGAAAACCTCATCCAGACGCTCTGGACCTCAGCCTGGGCCGAAGGTTCTTCTTCCAACAAGACAATGACCCTAAGCACACAGCGTTCACCATCCAACCTGAGGGAACTGGAGGGGATCTGCAAGGCAGAATGGCAGAGGATCCCCAAATCCAGGTGTGAAAAACTTGTTGCATCGTTCCCAAGAAGACTCATGGCCGTACTAGCTCAAAAGGGGCTTCTACTCAATGCTGAGCAAAGAGACTAAATACTTATGACCATGTGATATTTCAGTTTTTATTGTTTAATAAATTATCAAAAATATCTACATTTTTGGGTTTTATCTTTCAAGATGGGGGGAAGAGTGTACAATAAGGAGCAAAAAATGAACTTTTTTGATCTTAACAAAAGGCAGCAATGAAACAAAGAGTGAAAGTGTCAGGGACTGTCAGGGATGCACACAAAGACACAGACAAGTGAGGCCCTGACACTGGTCCCAAGCTCTGTCCCTGCCTTTTGGGGAACCCGACTCCTTAACAGGTCGGCCCCAACCAGATGACTGATAACTGCACTGAGCACAGTGAAAACACAAACAGGGACAAACAACCACAGAAGAAGTAAACGTAGTCGGGCGGGCCAAGATCGGTAACACACAGGCAGCGAAGTACAGAATTGTGAGGCAGAGAGTAACCGGAATCCAAGCAAAAGTCAGAGTAAATACAGAAAGTAACAGAAGAGAGCAGGCGAACTATAGGGCAAAGCCAATGTAGCAGGCAAAGCAGGAAGGAAGCAGAGACCTTATATAGGAACAGATGAAAGGTAGAACTGAGGCAATAGGCAGAAGGAACAAAAGACCAGATAGGAGAAGAAGGCTATCAATCAAGAAGGAACAAAATTAACCAAGAGTGTGCTGGAAGATTCCTGGCCACGGGTGTTGGCCAGGAAACAATTAGCACCCAGCACAGAATAAACCCAGTTCACACTAGTGATAAGAAACGCAGTATTAGGTCAAAAACCATGGTTTACATCGTACTGGCCGTGGACGGCGACCAGAGCCAAAAGCCAGGGGTGTTTCAGGCACAATCATGACAGAAAGGAGTCTGAATACTTTCCGTACCCACTGTATCTATCTAAGAAAAAAGTGAGTTTATTAACCCATGTGAGTGCATATAAATACATATCCTTTTTTATTGTTTTTTGGAGTGCTTTGGTCTTTTGGAATAGCTACTTGCTCTTGGTTATGCATATTTTAGAGTTCTGCTATCATTTTAAGGTTTTTTTAATCTATCTCTCAATAACATAAATCTATCTATCTGTATCTATTAACACATGTAGCTCATATCTATTTTAATATATATATATATATATTTTTATATATATTATATATATATATATATATATATATATATATATATATATATAAAAAGTATGAAAAATAGCAGCACTCCAAAGAACTACTTGAAAGATTAGAAGGAGGGTGCCAGCAGCAAAAGCTTCTGATACAAGAAGTTCCAAAATACAAAATAAAAAAAGTCCACGGCACTCCAAAATGCGTTCAAGCAATAAGGTAATTTATTCCTCCATGCTCAAAAGAGCGACGTTTCAGCTCCCTCACAGAGCTTGACAAAGGCTCTGTGAGGGTGCTAAAACGTCGCTCTTTTTAGCATGGAGGAATAAATTACCTTATTGCTTGAACGCATTTTGGAGTGCCGTGGACTTTTTTTATTTTATATATATTATATATATATATATATATATATATATATATATATATATATATATATATATATATCGATCTACCTATCTCTATCTATTAATCTATCTATTTACAGTTGCTTCTCAATAAATTAGAAGATCAGTCAAAAGGTTTTTTTTATATAATTCAAAAAGTGAAACTCCTATATTATATGGAGTCATATAAGTCATTATCTCAGAAATTTAGAATAATTAACCCAACCCAGGGCAGGTCAGATATGACGTTTTAAATTGTGATTTCTCACCTCTGTCTAGAAGTGTCACCTGCTGCAGAGGGTGTCACAAGGGGGGCCTTATTTGTTTTGTGTCCATGAGATTAGGGACGACTGCCCAAGTAGGAGGCTTGGGATCCCTTACTGGAGCTAGTAAATTGCTGTATATATAAGGCTTTCCTGTTAATAGGTGGTGCTCCACCAGACTTGATAATAGAAAGGGAGTTATTCCCTCTTTCAGAAGCAAAAAGGGTTAAATGATGAGGTTAGAAATCAGGTTTTTAAATAGTGTGCATAGAGGTTAAGAGTTATACATAATAAAAGTTACGTTTTAGTGTTTTACAGATAGATAACTGATAGAGTTTAAGTTTGCCTATGGCAAAATAGTAAATATAGTGATCAAGAGCCACCACACACAGACATATCCAGGAAATGGGCTACAGGTGTCGCATTCCATGTGTCAAGCGACTCATGACCAATAGACAACGCCAGAAGCGTCTTACCTGGGCCAAGGAGAAAAAGAACTGGACTGTTGCTCAGTGTCCAAGGTGCTGTTGTCAGATGAAAGTAAATTTTGCATTTCATGTGGAAAATCAAGGTCGGTCCCAGAGTTTGGAGGAAGACTGGAGAGTCCACAGTCCAAGCTGCCTGAGGTCTAGTGTGAAGTTTCCACAATCAGTGATGGTTTGGGGAGCCATGTCATCTGCTGGTGTAGGTCCACTGTGTTTTATCAAGACCAAAGTCAGTGCAGCCTTCTACAAGGAAATTTTAAAGCACTTAATGCTTCCCTCTGCCGACAAGCTTTTTGGAGATGGAATTTTCATTTCCCAGCAGGACTTGGCACTTGCCCACACTGCCAGAAGTACCAATACCTGGTTTAATAACCACAGTATCACTGCGCTTGATTGGCAGCAAACTCGCCAGACCTTAACCCCATAGAGATTCTATGAGGTATTGTCCAGAGGAAGATGAGAGACACCAGACCCAACAATGCAGACGAGCTGAAGGCTGCTATCAAAGCAGCCTGAGCCTCCATAACACCTCTGCAGTGCTGCCGGCTGATAGCCTCCATACCACGCCGCATTAATGCAGTCACTCATGCAAAAGGAGCCCTGACCAAGTAGTGAGAGGAGTTACTGTCAGTGTTCGGGAAAATACTTTGGGAAAGTATTTTAAATACAAAATACTTATGACTGAAGTATTTTAAATACAAATACTAAATACGTTAATCCCGAAGTATTTTAAATACAAATACTAAATACTACTTCAAAAGTATTTTCCAAATACTAAAATACTTGAAAAATTTAAACAAAAAATTTTATATAAACAAAAAATGGATCAGAGATCCTTTAGACCACTAGGATTAGCATCTACCCTGCAGATATGTCAGTGGCCAGGATTCATTGTGTCCGACTCCTATAGAAGATGTCTGTCACATGGAGTAGAGGATGCTACAGTAAAGAGAAACATACAGGTACCTTCCTTTAGTTACTATGCCTATTAATGTCAGGCATTTGGGGATATTAATTTAGTTTCAGTAACTCCATGTGCTTCACATTAATAGCAGTTAACCCCATCATGTCCCTCATATTAACCCCCGTGTGCCCTATATAAAGGTTTACTAATATGTGAGACACATGGGGGGTACTAATAAAGGACCTTAATTATGAAGATACATAATTAATACCTCCATGTCTCTCCACATATCAGTAACTCTTATTTGAGGCACACAGGGGGGTTAATGTGAGGGACATGATAGGGTTAACTGCTATTTACCATGAGGCACATGGAGTTACTAAGCTGTAATGCACATGACCAGACTTTTTATCTGCAATGGTGGATTTCCCCCATCAGCTTATAATCGAGACAATAAGTTTTCCCAGTTTTTTGTGGTAAAATTAGGGGCCTCGGTTTATATCCGGGTCGGCTTATACTCGAGTATATACGGTAATTTTACGGAATGGATTACGCGATCGGGATGATTAAAAAATAAAAATAAATTACACTTCACTACAAGGCGGACTTGCGTTGCTGGAACGCGCTGGAATTTTCCCTCCTCTCGTCGCACCTCGCACGATATACGAGAAACGAGAGTGATGACGTGACTCGCCCTGTTGTTTTTTTTTTTTAAGTGCGGTGAGGCGGGTTATTTAAATTACAACATTTGTTTTGAATTTAGAAAGTAATTAAAATACTTAAAATACTTCCTAAAAGTATTTTAATTACAAATACAAAATACTGAATAAAAAAAGTATTTTGATTACAAAATACAAATATCTGACAAGTATTTAAAATACTATTTTAATTACTTGTATTTTAAATACTCCCGAACACTGGTTACTGTACATACTTTTCATTTTGCCAACATTTCTGTGTTCCAAAATTTTTTTACATTTTTATAATCTCATTTTCTGAGATAATGACTTCTGGATTTAACTTGGGTGGACGCCATAATCATCAAGATCGACATAAATAAACACTTGAAAAAGTTCACTCTGTTTGTAATGAATCTATAGAATACAGGAGTTTCACTGAATTGAATTACTGAAAAAAATTTTTTTTGCTGATATTCTAATTTTTTGAGAAGCGCCTGTATCTAGATAGGTAGATAGATGGATAGATAGATATATGAGATAGATATGAAATATAATGCTAGATAGATAGATATGAGATAGATAGATATGAGATAGATAGATAGATAGATTGAGATATATTATATATATAATATTATATATATATATAAATATATATATATATATATATATCTATATATATAATATATATAGATAGATTAGATATGAAATAGATAAGATAGATATGAGATAGATAGATAGATAGATATATGAGATAGATAGATATGAGATAGATAGATAGTAGATAGATAGAATAGATAGATATATGAGATATAGATAGATATGAGAGATAGATAGATAGATAGATAGATAGATATAGATATGAGATATATAGATAGATAATAGATAGATAGATATATGAGATAGAAGTATAGATAGATAGATAGTAGATAATATGAGATAGATAGATATGAAATAGATAGATAGATAGATAGATATATGAGACAGATAGATAGATAGATAGATAGATAGATAAGTAGATAGACACATAGATAGACTAGCCTATCTATCTACCCTGTTTCCCTAAAAATGAGACATCGTCTTATATTAATTTTTGCTCCTAAAGATGTGCTATGTCTTATTTTCAGGGGATGTCTTATTTTTCCGCAAATACATTATAGCATGCTATACTAGTGTGTGTGTATATATTAAAGCTTAGAGTCACAAACCATAGGATATATGTATGTAAAGGACATTGTATGGCAGCTGCAGTGACTTATCTCAAAGGATGACATGCTGGGACTTGTAGAACTAGAAGTTCCAGCATGCCCCATCAGCCATCCTGTGAGGTGTGTGTCAGTGTCATTGCTTTGTTCTCCTCCCCATCCCTTACTTACTTATACACTTTCTGTCTCTTGTCCTGGGATGTTTGAGACCTGTGGTGACATCACAGTCACATGACCTACCTGCACAGGTCCTTCAACACTCTGCTACAACAATATGTCCCAGGGCCGTTTCTCGGGGTGAGCGGGAACACCCTCCCCCCATTCTCTCTGGCCCACCCTTAGGGACAGCACTGTGTTTGGGGAGCTGCAGCAATGATTTCCGCTATGTCCTATTTTCGGGGGGTGCCTTATATTAGGGAATTCAACAAAATCTCTGCTACGTCTTACTTTCGGGAGTGTCTTATTTTCATGGAAACACGGTATCTATCTATCTGTCTATCTATCCATTTATCTATCTATCTATCTATCTATCTACATCTATTAATAACTGTCTTTTCTATCTAGCCATTTGATTATCTCATCTCTATTAGGATGGCATAATTTACCTAACATAAATGCTTTGGCCGTCCCTGCATCACCCCAGCTTAATGTACATTCATGCATCAGCAGGTCCAGATCACATTATATTATAATATGATAAACATGTTGGTGTCTAACACAGAACGATGATGCTTTTTGGAGCAGTGCAGTAAATTGGATAAAGCAAACCTAGTTCTAGGACAATAAATAGGAACATTTATGGGTTAAACTATGGACATTTGGGAGAGAACATGCTTGTCCTGCTGCAGGAAATGTTCACCCGCAATAAACCTCAGTAGCCAGTGTGACAACTGCAGGGTGTTCATATTGACAGGCAGTTTGTGTCTATTACATCCACCTGGCATTGATAAAACACTGTTGAGATGATGGTGCCGCACACCTAAGTGGGAGTTCGAGTGCTCAATGGAAGGAACAACAGTCCACATGGTTGCAGCTTTCTGGAGTAGAAGCATCAGCGCACAGACATTGTGGGATGAATATTCGCTGTATACCTTATTACATGCTTAACATGTGTCCTTACAGCTCGGAGGATACAATAGAGAGATGAAAAGAACAACAACAGAGTGAACATAAGGACACAGAGCAATGCACGTGAGAACACATTAACACAGTACCACCTGCTGTCTGTATGACATGGGCTGCGCTTACACCATACATGCCAACTCTCCCCCGTTTTTGGCAGGGGGGTCCCGCCATTTGGGGTCCCCTCCGCCCCCCGGGGGAGTTGGCATTCCTCCGCACGCCTGCAGGCGGCGGGGGTCCTTTAAATTACCCGCGGCGCAAGAGTAGCGCTGGTGCGCTATTCTTGCCCGCGGGACCGCTCCTACAGGCGGTGTGAAGCGGCCGCAGCAGCGGCCCGCTCACCCGCCCGCGGTCTCACTGTGCGGGGAGGAGGCAGGCGGGAGCGCTCCCTCTCCACCTCCTCTCCCTGTATGTACGGCGCCGGTGTGTGCGCCGCACATACAGTTCAGCGGCGCAGGGGGAAGTGACGCGCGGCTGCAGGGGAGTGACGCGCGGCTGCTCTCACTTCCCCCTGCGCCGCTGAGGAGATCGTCCGGAGCGGCCGCGCTGCAGGAGCCTGGTGAGGTGAGTGGATTTTATTATTTTATTTTTATTAGCTTTAGGGGGCTCTACCTGGCTAACAGAGAGGGCAACTACCTGGCAACAATGGGGGCATCACCTGGCAACAATGGGGGCACTACCTGGCAACAAAGGGGGCACTACCTGGCTAACAGATGGGGGCACTACCTGGCTAACAGAGGGGGGCACTACCTGGCAACAGAGGGGGCACTACCTGGCAACGATGGGGGCACTACCTGGCAACAATGGGGGCACTACCTGGCAACAATGGGGGCACTACCTGGCAACAATGGGGGCACTACCTGGCAACAAAGGGGGCACTACCTGGCTAACAGAGGGGGCACTACCTGGCAACAGAGGGGGCACTACCTGGCAACAATGGGGGCACTACCTGGCAACAAAGGGGGCACTACCTGGCAACAAAGGGGGCACTACCTGGCTAACAGATGGGGGCACTACCTGGCTAACAGATGGGGGCACAACCTGGCAACAGAGGGGGCACTACCTGGCAACAGAGGGGGCACTACCTGGCAACAATGGGGGCACTACCTGGCTAACAGATGGGGGCACTACCTGGCTAACAGATGGGGCACTACCTGGCTAACAGATGGGGGCACTACCTGGCTAACAGATGGGGGCACTACCTGGCTAACAGATGGGGGCACTACCTGGCTAACAGATGGGGGCACTACCTGGCAAACAATGGGGGCACTACCTGGCAACAATGGGGGCACTACCTGGCAAACAATGGGGGCACTACCTGGCAACCAATGGGGGCACTACCTGGCAACAATGGGGGCACTACCTGGCTAACAGATGGGGCACTACTTGGCTAACGATGGGGGCACTACTTGGCTAACAGATGGGGCACTACCTGGCTAACAGATGGGGGCACTACCTGGCTAAAAGATGGGGGCACTACCTGGCTAACAGATGGGGGCACTACCTGGCTAAAAGATGGGGGCACTACCTGGCAAACAATGGGGGGCACTACCTGGCAACAATGGGGGCACTACCTGGCAACCAATGGGGGCACTACCTGGCAACCATGGGGGCACTACCTGGCTAACAGATGGGGCACTACCTGGCTAACAATGGGGGCACTACTTGGCTAAACATGGGGGCACCTACCTGGCTAACAAAGGGGGGCACCTACCTGGCTAACAAAGGGGGGCAATCTACCTGGCTACAAAATTTGGTTTCTACCGGGCCCTACAGAGGGGGCATCTATTTTGGCTACAAGGGGCATTTTACCAGCCTGTAAGGGGCACTACCTGGTTATGGGGGGCTACTACCCTGGCTATAAGGGCATCAAACCTGGCTTTCTTCCAAAAGCCGTTATGCGTTAGGTGGAGTGGTGTTGGCTTTTTGAAGGGGCGTGGCATACCGACAAGATGGGCGTGTCCATGCAAATTTTTGCCGCGGCGCGTAACGCACGCCGCCCACTATCTTCTCCTCTTTTCATTTTCAAAAGTTGGCAACTATGGCTTACACGGTAAAGACCAAATACTGGTCAGAAATCCCGGTCGGTATTAGGTCTGTTTTTGGTGCACAGGGGGGCGGCTTCTCTCTGTGGTTCGCAGATTCAAGCCCTCTCCCTTCGCACCCACATGTTCATGTTCTGCCCTAAAACCGGGTGGAAGACTGAACATGTTCTAAGCTTTATGGAACGCTGGCGGTGCAAAATCCATGCAGTGAGATCTGCTGCAGGGATTTTCCATTAAAGTCTGTGGGGGAGCACTGCTTGTCGATTTTCAGGCGGCTTGTAAAACCGCAAACCGTCTGAAAAACCGACAAATAACCGGTGCCGTGGGGACAAGCCCTAATACCATAGTTGCCAACTTTTGAAAGTGGAAGAGCAGGAGATTGAGGAGGGCAGCGCGCCCATCTTTTTGGTGTGCCACGCCCCTTCAAAAAGCCACACCCACTCCACCTAACTGCATAACGGCTTTGGAAGAAAGCCAGGTAGTTGCCCTTATAGCCAGGTAGTAGCCCCCCATAACCGGGTTTAGTGCTCCTTACAGGCAGGAAGATGCCCCCTTGTAGCCAGGTATTGCCCCCTTTATTAGCCAGGTATTGCCCCCTTTATTAGCCAGGTAGATGCCCTCCTTTATTAGCCAGGTATTGCCCCCTTTATTAGCCAGGTAGAGCCCCCTTTGTAGTCAGGTATTGACCCCTTTATTAGCCAGGTATTGCCCCCTTTAGTAGTCAGGTATTGCCCCCTTTAGTAGCCAGGTATTGCCCCCTTTATTAGCCAGGTAGAGCCCCCTTTGTAGTCAGGTATTGACCCCTTTATTAGCCAGGTATTGCCCCCTTTAGTAGTCAGGTATTGCCCCCCTTTAGTAGTCAGGTATTGCCCCCTTTATTAGCCAGGTAGAGCCCCCTTGTTGTAGCCAGGTATGCCCCCTTTATTAGCCATGTAGAGTCCCCTTGTTGTAGTCAGGTAGAGCCCCCCTTGTTGTAGCCAGGTATTGACCCCTTTATTAGCCAGGTATTTCCCCCTTTATTTGCCAGGTATTGCCCCCTTTATTAGCCAGGTAGAGCCCCCTTGTTGTAGCCAGGTATTGCCCCCTTTGTAGCCAGGTATTGCCCCCTTTATTAGCCAGGTATTGCCCCCTTTATTAGCCAGGTAGAGCCCCCTTGTTGTAGCCAGGTATTGCCCCCTTTATTAGCCAGGTAGATGCCCCCTTGTTGTAGCCAGGTAGAGCCCCCTTGTTGTAGCCAGGTATTGCCCCCTTTATTAGCAGATAGAGCCCCCCCCATTGTAGCCAGGTAGAGCCCCCTTATAGTTGATAAAAATAAAAAAATAAAATCCACTTCCCTCACCAGGCTCCTGCACCCTCCGGACCCTCCCGGCCGATTCTCCCCAGCAATGCAAGGGAGTGAGTGCAGCCGCGCGTCACTTCCCCTGCCGCTGACCTGTATGTACGGCGCGCACGGCCGGACATAAGGGAGAGGAGGGGGGAGGGAGCGATCCCTCCTGCCCCCTCCCTGCACAGCGAGACTCGGGTGGGTGAAGCCCGGCCCCTACGGGCGCTTCACCGCCTGCCGGAGCGGCCCGGCGGCGCACGAGTAGCGCCCCAGCGCTACTGCCGCGGCCATTTTAAGAACCCCCGCTGCCTGCTGGCGGGGGTGGAATGCCACCTCTCCGGGGAGGGGGGGGGGGACCCCAAATAGCGGGACCCCCCCCCGCCAAAAACGGGAGAGTTGGCATGTATGCCTAACACTCCAACATAAGCTGAAGCTGTTGCATATGTTTTAACACAAATAAGAAGAAAATCCACGGCACTCCTTAAGCTTTTTGTGAATATAGTGATTTAATTCACCCATGAGATAAGTTTACAAGGTAGTGCATAAATTCAACTTCTCATGAGAATAATATAGTGGAAATCCCACTATATCCCACTATATTATTCTCGTCATGCATAATATGTAATATGGAGAGCTGAATTTATCCACTACCTTATCTTATGTGTGGATAAAATCACTATATTCACAAAGAGCTCGAGGAGTGCCGTGGATTTTCTTCTTATTTGGCACAGACAAAATACCGGTCAAATTCTGTCTTAAGAATCCAACTGGTATTTTGTTGTCTTTTACATGGTTTTGGGGGATAGTTCTGTCCATAGTTTGCGGATTCGCCCGTCCCCCTCAACTATTGAAGTACACATCTTTTGCCCGAAAACCGGGAAGGAGATTGGACGTGTTCAAAGTTTTTCGGAATGGTAGTGGTGTAAAAAAACCGTCCAGCAGAAAATCCACTCAGTGTAGAATACTGAACGGATTTTCAGACAGTTTTCAAATCTGAAAACCGCCTGAAAATCAGACCAAAAACCTTGCCATGTGGACAGATCCTAATTGCTTAGCAAAAATTGGTGGGCTGTATATATATATATATATATATACAGTATATATATATTAGAGATGGGCAAATCGATTCTAAAGAAGAGGAATTGGTTTACAATTTCAGGAAAACTTCGGTTCGGAAAAAGAAGTCGAAGTTTGGGGTTACTTCGGGTGAACGAAGTGTGCTTTTGATTTTATAAAATGGCTGCGAGCACATTGGGGCTACATGGGGCAAGCCACTTTTGGGAAGAAGGGCAACCCGGACATGTCAGAGGGGAAGCCAATCAGAGACCGGGGGGATTCTGTGACATCACCCCACTA
>JAODAL010064140.1:0-18881 GCA_025379985.1 Phyllomedusa bahiana
GAAATGAGTCCCAGGGCTGCATCAAATTTAAACCCGGGGGATACTCCTGTCCCCCGGGATCATCAAAAAATCGTTAATGGCCTTTCTCTGTTCATACAGTCGGTCCAACATGTGCAGGCGGGCCTTCCAACGGGTGGACACAGCGCTTATCAGAGTGTGGTGGGGGGCGGCCGTTCTGCCGCTGCACCTCGAGGGGGGTGTTTCCGGGTTTTGTAGGAATGGATGAAGTGCATGCACAGTTTCCTGCCATTTTTAGAATCTTCTAAAGATCGGTGGAAGACTTCAGGAACCTTTTCACAACCAGATTGAACACATTGCCCTGCAGGGCACATGGACCATCCCTCCTCGTGCAACGCAGACCCCATGTTACTCCCATTGTCTGTCACCATGGTTACGATTTGGAAAGTTGCGTGGAGAAACCCCAAAATCGATTTCTTGCTGCATGAACGCGAGCAGTTCCTCCCCTGTGTGAATTCGCTCGCCGAGGCAAGCCAGGTGTAGAACTGCATGACACTGCTGTGCCCTACACATGTGGTATGATGGAGCAGTACTTGTGGAGGTTGAGATAGTGGTTGGAGGGGGAGGAGGCGGACATTGGCGCAGGCCGCATTTTGACAACGTGGAGGAGAAAGCGCCGTCTCCTGTCCAAGTTGTTGGTGTGCCTGGCAGGAAGCACATTCACCCATTGGGCCTAAAGGACATGTACTGGCCCTGACCGTAGTTACAGCTCCAGACGTCCGCCCTGCCGTGCACCTTGGAACAAACCGATAAGCTCAAAGGACTGGCCCACCTTCTGTTCTACATATTTATGAAGTGCTGGTACTGCCTTTTTGGAAAAAAATTACGGCTTGGAACTCTCCAATCTCGGCTCGGCACAAGCCATTAGTTCTCTCAAACGGTGCAGAGTCCACTATTTGGAAAGGGAGGGACGGGCAGTACCAACAACTGTGGACAGGAGCACGGTCAGTTTGCTGCACCTTAGGATGGTTGGCGAAATACTGTTGTCTCTTTGCAATCGCCTCGCTGAACGACTGCTGGCGCCATGAGTAGCGAGGAGCTAGGAGCATCTGGACTGGGAGATGATGTCAAAGAGAAACATCTCCCTTCTGCAGAGGTGGTGGAGCCTTGACTGGCTGCAGTGGCATGCGTGCCACTGGGCGCTGCTGTTGCTGCGGCAGCAGGATGGACCACCACATCTGAGCCACGTTTCTCCCAGGCCACCGGATGGTGACGCTGCATGTGTTGACGCAGGGCCGTGGTGCCAACGTTAGCTCCCTGGCCACGCTTCATTTTCTGACCACAGATTCTACATATACCCATATTCGGCTCCTCCGGTGTCTTTGCAAAGAACTGCCACACCGCCGAGTATCGGATTTTACCGCCAAAGCTCCGCAATGAGTGACTACTGTCGCCGCTGCCTCGCTGAGCCCCTGTGCCGCTTAATTTCTTGGACCTGCGAAGCGGGTTTTTACCCCGTGGCTGCTTGGCTCCCCACCTCACAAATGCTGCTATCCTGCTGACGCACGGCCACACAACCCACTTGCTGGGTGCGCCGCTGCCCGACGCCAAGCTGACGCCCTCTTCTCCTGACGATGATGAAGCCCTTGCCTCACCCGGCTCCCAAGTGCGGTCGGCTACATCATCATCTATTTGTGTTTCATCGTCACTGCTGTCCTCATCACTGGTCTTGGTATGCAGAAGCTGACCTCTCACAACATGACCTCCCATGCCACTCTCAAAAATCTATACTTTGCCGCCTATGCAAAAAACAGGGGATATTGGCCCCATTTCTTCGCTGCCAAGTAGCTGCTGACTGCCCTCCTCAAATTGTTCATCCTCGCTATAAAGTGGCGCTGAGCCAAGACCACATAGTAGCATCTCTGGGTGAAGGAACTGGATGGGACAGAGGCAGGTTGAGGACGGGTGAGGGCCGCTGACCCCCCTCCCGGGCCATCCCAACTAATTTTTGTGTCTAAACTTTTCCCCCACCAACTCTTGGGGGGGTTTTTGTCAAAATGTCATTTTGGGGGGGAAGTGGATAAACCTATTAAAACCAATCAAGATCCTTTGGGGTTGCTGAACAGCCCCGCTAATACAGGGGCAGTTCTGGCCCTCCCCCCGGAGTGAGCCCTGCTGCGACTCCCCTTGTTTGGGGCTGCAAACCTGGGCCTGGAAGGGGTTTTCCCTCTGCCACTCGCGGGTGAAGAGCCTGCCACCTCTCGTCTGCCCATACTGTTTTTTTCTAAAATTTACAGACCCTTTTTTGATAAAGGGATATCTGTATTTTAAAAAAATACACACCCTTTTTTTAAACTCCAAATAAACCCCCATAACAAGCTTGGAAACCCCTTTGGATATAAATTGTGCTCCCAAATTGAAAGGGAAAAATTTGACTTGTTTTGTGCCTTTTAAAAAAACTCTGTTTTTTTACTGAATATAAAAGAAACAAACAGGCTTAATTTCCTTTGGGGGGTATGAATTTTGCTACAGAATTTCTTTTGTGGCGGGGGAAAAACAAAAATACAAGTAAAAACTGCAGAACAACGCTTAAAATTTAAACCCCCGGGTGTAAATTCGCAAAAAATTGATAGCCACAAACTACTAGCTTTGTACGTGTTACAAATGCAAAGTTTTTTTACGCTAAAAACAACAAGAAAAAAATTTTAATTAACCTTCATTGGGGGAATTATGCTACAGGAAAATTGTAAATTTTTGGCGGGAAAAAGAAAAGGGTTTTCCCTTTTTTTTCCCCCACAGCAGAAAAAAAAATGTTAATTTTAAACCCCCGGATTTAAATTGGGGCAAAAAAAATTGAGCAGCCAAAAAAGGGGTGGGATTTGTAAATTTTAAAAAAACCCGGGTTTTTTTAACAGAACTGGGTTAGATTCCCCCCTTTTTTTATTCCCAAAGTGCTGTGAGCAGATAGCATTAAGATGTATATGCAGCTGCAGTGGACGCTCTCTGGACTTCAGATCCAATACCCAAAAAAAAAAAAAAAAATTAAAAACCCGTCTCTGAGCCCCGTAGACACCCCACAAAAATCGCTGAAAAAAAATCATTCTTAGTTGGAAGGCTATCACAATCACCGCAGCAGCCCCTTCCCTGATCAGTACATGAGAGCGGTAGAGCCCCACGTCCCGCCCGGGGACTTATATAGTGCGGTGACTCACAGAATCCCCCCGGTCCTTGATTGGTTTCATCTCTGCACATGCCATGCAGGCTATGCCCTTCTTCCTCCCGGGGGGTTCTTTGGCCCAGAAATCCTTGCTCGCGCCATTTTATCAATAAAAAGCACACCGTCACCCGAAGAAACCCCAAACTTCGACTTTTTTCAAACCAAGTTTTCCTGAAATTCTAACAAATTTCCCACTCTTTTAAATCAATTCGCCCATCTCTAATTACTGTATACAATTTCCTTCACATCCAGTAGGATACATTAGTTAGAAATTGCCTTGCAGCCAAGCAGGGGTACACTGGGTCCTTTCGATGCCCAACTGTACGCGGTCATGCTGAACTTTCTATTAACTTTAAATACGCTTTAAACCCAAGGGGGTCTCACATGGCCACTCGCCTTTACACTTTCCACCTTTCAAACACTTACCTGTACTCTCTCTTTCTTTCTGCCTTTTTGCTCTGTTTATTTTTGTGTCCCTCAGTCCCCCCTCACTTGTGCTGGGTTCTGTGATTATAAAAATACATTGAAAAACCCTAAAAAAGCATTTATGCTACTACATACATGAAAAAAACTTTGAGATTCTTGGTTCACACGTTTTGATAAAAAAAAATGAAAGCCACCACCGGCTTACAATGGGATCTCAAGGCGGGTGGTCCTCTCAATAGAGCCAAATTCAGACTTCTCATTGGGTCAACCGACCTCCATAATCCAGAGAGAAAAATTAAAAAACACCAACCTTGCAAGCATACTGCACTGATATAACAGCCTGTGAAGGTGGGCGGGGTGCAAGAAACCAAAATGGAGGCATCACTTCCTCCCTATATAGATTAAAAGCAATATATGTCAAATACAACATATAGTTCTGCACAAAAAAACATTTCTGAAAAACACAATGTGAACCTGGGTGCCACTGGCATGGTTCTGCGAGTTCACACAGGCTGTGGTTGCTGCCTTATGCCTGTTCCTGCCCACTACCGGCTAGCTTGCTGGCGACCACGTATGCTGGAGTAACTACAACACCTAGCATAAGCTATAACTCTCCAACTGAGCTGCCTAACATGGATAGCCCTTTATATGACTGCATCCCCTGCCTGCTCCTTCCCAGAGTGCTCTAGGGCTCAACCGGATGGACTGCAGGCTGTTTGACTTGCTGGTGCTTAACCCCTTAAGCCCCAGGCCTGAAAAGTAGTTAATGACCAGAACTTTTTTTAGTTTTTGCCTCCAGTTGTAACTTTTTTATTTTTTCAATGACGCAGTTGTAGGAGGCCTCGTTTTATTCGAGACAAGTTGTACTTTATGGGGGAATAGTTTACGTTCACTTATAAATAATTGCCGGATTTTTTATTTATTTATTTTTTACATTTTTTTACACCATTCATATTTCACACTTAATAACTTGTTAGATTAATTCTACAGGTTATTACGGTGGTGTGGATACCTAATATGTGTAGGTTTTTTGTGTGTGTAATATATGCACAATTATTTTTTATTAAATATTTATTTTTATTTTTATGTTTTATTTTTATTTTTTTACACTTTTTATGCTTTTTACTTTTCTTTTTTAAATCCCATGAAGGGAGAACGGTTTTACTTTTTTTTTTTACACTAATTAATGTATTAGCATATTCATAATCGACTGCTCACTATCGACTATCTTGTCGATGATGGTTGACATCGACCATCGACCGATGTCGATGGCCAACGCAATCGCTCAACACTAATTATATATAATTAGTGTTGAGGTTTGCTTTTGGCCATTGACATGGGTCGGGGTTCGATACCCGCCCACCCATCGACAAATATTCGATAGTGGCAGGGGTCGTTTTAAAAATATGCAAATTTAATTTAAAGTTTTTGAGGGGATTGCTTTGGGGCCATCGACATCGGTCGATGGTCGAAAACGACCATCATTGAAAAGATAGTCGATAGTGAGCATCTTTAAAGAGCAAATAAACCATTAAAGTCTATGGGAGAGCAACAACCCTTAAATTCTTACACCCAAGCGGGGGCTGGAAAAGCTGGAATTAACTTTCCCAAAACAGTTCAAAAGGTTACGTGCTAAAATCTTAGGAAAACAAAATTGGGTTTATAAAAGCCACAGAAAAAAAAACACACAACATTCACTATCCTGTTTTTGTACCACAAAAAAATGCCCCTTTAAAACCCCTGCTTTCCCCCACAATTTAAAAAGGCCCAAAAGGCAGTTTTTTTTTGAACCATCTTTTTACTTGAACTGTAAATTGAATATCCCTGTCCTGGGCCACACATGAGCCCCAAACCTGCATGCCCCCACAGATTAATAAGTCCCGGAAAAAAGGATTTCTTTCAACCCCCAAATTTTATTGAACTGGCCCATTGACTATATCTGCCCCTGTCCCGCAGATTCCCTTTAAAAACCTGTCTGACCCCACAGATTCAAATAACCCGGGGAAAAAAGGGTTTTTAAACCACCATTTTAGTTTCATTTGGCTTAATACTTTTCCCTTTTCCTGGGCCACGGGAATGAGCACCAAACCGGGCAGGGCCCCCGATTAAAGAGTGCCGGAAAAAGGAGTTTTTCCCAACCCCCATTTTAGTTTCACTGGACATTGACTATACCTGTCCGGGGCCCCCGCATGGCCCCAAACTTTCATGCCCCCCACTTTTAAAAAAGTCCCGGGAAAAAGGAGTCTTTAACCCACCTTTATTTTCACGGACATTGACTATACCGACCGGGCCCAACCAGAAATGAGCCCCAAACCTGCATGCCCCCCAGTTTTAAAAGTGCCGGAAAAAGGAGTCTTTAAAACCACCTTTTAGTTGAACGGGGACTTTGATTTTTACAGGGTCCGGGGGCCCTCCACAGCATGACCCCCCAAAACCTTTGCATGACCCCCAGTTTAAAAAAATTTCCCCGGGAAAAAAGGAGTTTTTCCCAAACCACCTTTTTAGTTTCACTGGACTTTGCCCTAAATCGGTCCTGGGCCACGCATGAGCCTAAAACCCTGGAAAAAAATGACCCCACATTTAAAAATTTGCCGGAAAAAGGGGTCTTTAAAACCCCACCTTTTTATTTTGAACGGGGACATTGACTATATCTGCCTTTACCCCCCATTTTTGCCCATTAAACCTGTCTAAACCCAAACAATTCAAAAGGGGGGGGAAAAAGGAGTCTTTCAACCCCCCAATTTTATTTTCCCCAAGGGGACAATACTGTCCCTTTTTCTGGGTGCGCTTGCCCCTCCGTATGAGTGCGGCCAAATTTGGCTTCACTTGGGAAATACTGGGGGTTTTAACGCCCCCTGTTCCCCCCGGGGTCCCCTTTTTCTTGGCATTTTTTTCTTTTTTTTATTTAAAAGTGTGGGGAAAATTGTCTCGTACTTTTTCCCTCTGTCCGTGCCCCAAACTCCATGTCCTAAAAATAACCTACATCTGGCAATTTTTCCTTTTAACCTCCCTTGTACAATTCGAGGTTTTTTTTTCCCACCCTATTTTGTCATGAAAATTTTTTTAGTTTTTTAATTTAGAAAAACACTTTTTTAAAAATGGGGATGGGAATCCCACCATGTCTTTGTTTCTCTTTTTTTATTGTTTTAAAATTGGGTTGTTTTCCAATACGGGAAATTGAAGCAATGTTAAAGATCCCTTTCAAAAACAAGGCCCTTTTTCAAATGTGTTTCCCTTAAAAAGGTCCTACCCCATTCCTGTTTCTGACCACACCATCACCCTTGGCCACTCTTGAAATTTGAAGAACAAATGTCTGTTAGAAAAAAACATTTTTTTATAAAAGGGGCCCTTAAATATAGCTGCATTTTTAAAGCAAAATGCCCCCAAAAATTTAAACATTACCCCGACCACTTTGGACAATTTGAAGAAAAAATGTCCCGTTAGAAACAACATTTTTTTTTAATAGGGCCTGAGTAAAAGCTGCATTTCAAAGCAAAATGCCCCCCAAAAAATTCAAAGCATGACCCTTTTTTTTTTTTTTTTTTTTTTTTTTTTTTTTTTTTTTTTTTTTTAGCCACTTTTTGGACAATTGTGAAAAACAAATGTTGTTTGAAAAAAACATTTTTTTTTTAATAGGACCGTTTGTATTTCTGCATTTCCAAAACAGCATGACCCCAAAAAAAAATAAAAAGACTTTAGCACCCGTTAAAAAAATTTTGGAAAGGGGGAAATGCCCCTTAGAAGCCACATTTCGTTCCAAAGGACCAGAATTTCTGCTGTATCCCCACAGCAACATGAACCCCAAAAAAATTTTTTTTATTTACTTCTCAGCCCCCTATTTTAAAAAATTTTTAGGGGAAATGCAACTTTTAAAAAAAACATTTCTGTTCCAGGGGGACCATAATTTTTTAGCTGGGATCTCACAGCAAACATGACCTCAAAACCATTGACAAAAGCGAAAACTTCTAAAGATAAAGTGAGTAAAAGGAATACAGGGGTTGTCATGAAAAATTTCTGTCTTTTACAGTCTCCTCACAGCAAAACCACAAAATGAAAAGTTTGGGAAAAAGAGAAAAAAAATTTAGTAAGAAATGATCATTTTTAAAAAACTTTTTTTTAAGAGAAAACCCTTTCTGTTTGAAGAGGATGTGAAAATAGACCGGCAACTTTAAACGGTGACCTCGGGAATTGGGGGGCCCCAACTTCATTTAGAGATCCCTGGGCCCATTCTCTTGATGAAAGTCAAACGATCCACATTATCTGTGGAAACCGGAGCGTTTGTCTTTAATGACTCCTCCAGCTGTTGGGGTGAAGGGTCCCCTCAGATATTTTTAAGTGGGTTTCGGGCAGGACACACCTCTATTGGGGTGACGGCCAGCTTTGGGTAAATTTTCCATTTTGGATACCCAAAGTCTATTGGGGCCGGGAACACCTACAAAAAAAATCGGTGTTGAGACGCAGAAGTCGTGCACCATGTTTTTAAGTGGTCTCTGTGTGTTGGAAATTTTGCCCCGCATTGCAAAAGCGTTGGTGAGGTGGTAAAACAAAGATTGCCAAGGTCACCCTTAGGGTTCTGGGAACCTTGCCTGTGCTGCCGCTACGCCCACTTGGGAAAAACCCACTGGCTGTCACGTTCCTGATTTTTTTCCCGTGAATTTGGGGAACGTGAAGCAATGCAACAGATGCCTCCATTGATAAATCACTAGGTCTCTTTCCTGATTTTACTCTCTTTTTTGGGTGGGTGGAAGGAAGTGCTGATTTTTGTTTTGTCCCGGGGGCCCGGGAGGGGGGCCACCCAGTAAGTTGTTCATTTTGATGGCCTTTAATTGCGAGGATCATGTTGGGGAAATGGAGCATCCAAGCACTCAGTGAGAAGACCCCTTGATTTCCAAGCCTCTGGGTCATGGGGCATGCAAACTGTCTTCCTCATCTTCCTCCTCCGCCTAAAATTCGCGCCAACCTTTTTCCCAAGGCAGAGACTGGGTAAAAATCGGTCCCTGGGAAATACCACCTCCCCTCCCCCCCACTCCCTCCGGCACAGCTTCAACACAGCCCCTAAATGCCTAGATAAACCCCCTGAGAGGTGATTGCCACCTTGCACTAGTTGGACCCCGAACCACTCCCTAATGTGGCCAATGAAATTGGAAACTGTGGGGCCTTGTGGTTTTGAGGGAAAAAAGGCTCCGTGTCCATCTGTGTCCTTCCTCCTCCGTCGCTGGCAGGACCTTTTTGTTTCAGAGTGCCAGCGATCGTTCCAGAACTAAGATCACCACAAGCCCATCTGACAAGGATTGTCCGCCTGCCCATTTTGGGGGCTTTTTAAAAACGGGAAAGGAGGTGCAGACTCTTTCACCTCCTCCACTCTCGGTGGCTAACCCCCCCGGGTCCACACCGCTGCTTGTCGGGGCCTGTGTCACTTTGTACTGCGTAATGGCTTTGCCGCTCCCAAACGATGGAGAAGGGGAGGTGGAATTCCGCGGGTTCCACGTCAACAATGAGACGGTTGGGGGGGAGGCCGAGCCACGCTGCAACGCGCCAGGGGGGAGAGCAGGGGGGGGGGGGGGGGTTTGAGGGAGGGGGGGAAAAGAAAAATTTTTTTTTGGGAAAAGGGGGGGGGACAGCACAGATCTGTCCTGGACGGGTTGGACAAAAGACGCCCCCGGGTACTCTTGTCCCAAAGGGGTGACTGTGCAGCCCCTTTCCCCCGGGGTCTGTCCGGGCACCAGGCGTTTGATCACCACAGGCAGGGAAACCCTTTTATTGCGCGAGGTGATATCCGCCCCAATCAAAGGGTTAAAGCCCGGGGTCGGAGGTTTCCCGCCCCCTGCTCTCAGGAGTGCCTGGGTCAGGGTGTATAGTACAGGCCCGATTAGCACAGTTGCGGCGCCCGGAACCGCAAACTTCGATGTCTGCAGCGACGTCAAAAGATGTCGCTGCAGATGAATGACCTGCATCGCTCGATGTCAAAAGTCGGTGGGCGGTCGTTAAGGGGTTAAAGCATTGGTTCCTCAAATCAAAATGCATAGGCATCATTATCATCATCAACAGTAAATACAGAACATGGGAGATGACTAGAAGGATCTGTAAATCTGGCATCTAGTACAAGCTGAAAAGTGTTTCCAGACATATAGTATCTCACAAAATTGAGTACACCCCTAACATTTTTGTAAATATTGTTTTATATCTTTTCATGGGACAAAACGGAAAATATACATTGATGCAATATAAAGTAGTCAGGTACAGCTATCCATTTTCACTTAGGGGTGTACTCACTTTTGTTGCCAGTGGTGTGTTGAGTTATTGTGAGAGTGCACTAAATTTTCACTGTTATACAAGCTGTACCCTGACTACTTCACATTGTCTCCAAGTGTCATAACTTAATGGTTGTCCCATGGAAAGATATAATACAATATTTCCCCAAAAAATGTGAGAGGGGTACTCACTTTTGTAAGATACTGTATCTCAAAAACCTACATGTGCTCATTGACTGGTGCATGTCATTTCATGTTTGGCAAGATGTTCGAGCTGTAGAAACATTTTACTATCCATCACAATTACTTTTAAAATGATGGCCCTTTAGAAATTATCCCATATTAGAAGATCTCATATCATACCTCCATTCTGTTGTGAGTCTCACTCTTTCAGTGCCTATACTCCACTGAAAGATACAATGAACCTTTTGAAGGGCATCCTACTGATTAATCCCTTACCAACGCAGCCAGTTTTGACCTCCCTGACAGAGCCCCCCCTTTTTTTTTTATCTGATGTGTCATTTTATGTGGAAATAACTTTTGATAATTTTACCTCTCTCTGTGATTCAGAGACTCTTTTCTCGTGACCATTGTGGTTCATGTTAGTAAGAAATCTTGGTCCATAAATCCTTGCTTATTTGTGAAAATTATCAAAATGTCACAAAAATTTGGAAAATTTAGCAATTTTCAAAGTTCAAGAATTTCTGCGTGTCATATAGTTATTCCACACTAAATAGTTTATAACTAGCATCTACTATAGGTCTACTGTAAGTTTTTTTAATGTCTTTTTAATATTTTTATGACATTAGGGGGCTTAAAAATTTAGTAGTAATTTTTCACATTTAGTGATGAGCGATTGTGTCAACTATCGTTATCGAGTCGATAGTCGAGATCGGCAATTATCTTGACAATATCCGATAGTCGATAACAGATTATCGCCGATGACCATTAAAGTCTATGGGACAGGAACAACACCTTCATTCTTACACCCAAACAGGGGTGGAGAAGCTGGAATTAACATCCACAACAGTAAACTGGATATGTGCTACATCTTAGGCAAGACAATTAGGCAACAAGAGTCACAGAAAAAAATTCACAGACTATTCACTATCCCTGTCCTGTACCACAGCATGACCCTTAAACCTGCATGACCCACAGATTACCAAGTGCCAGAAGGCAGTATTATTTGAACCATCATTTTAGT
Organism: Phyllomedusa bahiana; assembly: GCA_025379985.1. Taxonomy (NCBI): domain Eukaryota; kingdom Metazoa; phylum Chordata; class Amphibia; order Anura; family Hylidae; genus Phyllomedusa; species Phyllomedusa bahiana. The sequence goes on from JAODAL010064140.1 coordinate 11,057, forward strand.
TGAACTGGACATTGACTATCCCTGTCCTGGACCGCAGCATGACCCTTAAATCTGTCTGACCCACAGATTAAAAAGTGCCGGAAAAAGGAGTCTTTGAACCACCATTTTAGTTGAACTGGACATTGACTATCCCGGTCTTGGACCGCAGCATGCAGGTTGGATTAACCACTGAAGAACAGATTGGCGACGCTGTTGTTACTGAGATTCACAGGGCACCGACCCAGCGATGACAGGCCTGACGGTCCTGCAACCGATGATCCGCTGGCTTGCATGTTGTCGCCAGCACTGGAAGGAGCACCTTCTCTTGTACCTCTACCTCCATGTCCTACACCCCTCTTTGCTCGCTTACCACCTGCAGTTCGCTCCATGTTCAGAAATATAAAAATGTAAAAGGTATGGAAGAGTTTTTGACAGTCTCTTATTGAAAGACAGCAAATCACAGCTATTTCCAACAGCCAACTAGGATTAGAAACAGAATTGTTTCTATCAAATATCTGTGAAATGCGGTCTGTTGGAAGAACCGAAACACAAAATCAACAGTGTTCTTCATTCAGTCCTTGATATTTACAACTCCCCAGTAGGACTAGCAGTTGATAGTTTTCAACAAACTATCATACAAATACACGATTAGCGCCAAACAGACGCACGGAGTGAAATAGAAGTATTAAAAAGTTATATGGATTAATATGGCGGTCTTCGCACCACTGACAACAGGCGTTATTTACTATCAAATATGTATAACACAATATGTGTACAACTGAGCTCTTTGCGGCAAACAGATGCACGGACTTCAATAAAACTATTTAAACGTTATAGGGATAAGTTATGCCGGTTTTTGGGAACACTGAAATGCAGTGATTGCAATAGAACTGAAAACACAGGGATAATTTCAACTCCTATCAGAGGTCTGCTGGCCAAAAAAGTGGTAAAAAACAATTCTTTTTCAATTGAAGACCACAGAACACACTGAGCTGCAAAATATCTTCCTTTCAAATGCCTCTCCTTCTGCCGCCACCACCTATAGCCCCCCCACAGCTGCACACACCAGTAGATATCCTTAAAACTTTCTCTAACTAAATATGAAGTGCAATTCTCTAATCTAACTCTATTCTAAGCTGTAGGTAGATGGATGGTTTCTTGTATTAGAAGAGACTATCAGAGCTGTTAGAATAGCTATTGGTTTAAACGCAGAGAGACAAGTCCTGCTGTGAAGTGTGATAGAGTATGAGCTCCAACAGGAAATGCATTTGCATAGATAAAATGAGGTCACGTGATTTTTGCAGCCAATGAGATCCATACACCGCAAAGTGGTGACGTTGTACATCCTCCTCACCTCCCTCTATCCTCGGAGCTGATTGACTAGCCGCGAAAAGGCCACGAAACGCAGAAAATGGCGCAATAGTAATAGATGATCTGTAAGATTGTCACCTAAACTATTGCGTGATCGGAAATTTCCGATAAGCCTATAAACCGTGCCGATATCAACTTTTGGCAATAATATCGCTCATCCCTATTCACATTTTCAAGAAAATTTGCAGCATAGATTTTTTTTTTAAGGGACTAGTCCAGTTCTGACATGACTTTGAGGGGCTTGCATGTTAAATAACCTCATAAATGATTCCATCTAAGAAACTACACCCCTTAAAGTATTCAAAACAGTATTTAGGAAGTTTATTAACCCATTAGGTGTTTCACAGGAATTAATGGCGTTTTCTCGCTACAAACATAATATCTGTAATGATGGGGACAGTAAAAATAAGCACTTTGCAATTGGTTTATATTAACTAAATCATTTAGTATAGCAGATATTAGATAATCTATGAGTGTCTAGAGCTAAATCTGAATCCTGGATTCGGGCTACGCCCGATTTGCTTTGATTGGCTGCCTGATATTTAGTTCAGTCCTGGTTGGGACAAGTCTCCTGTGTTGTGATTGACTCTCCTGCACACCCTGTGTGAAACTGGTTGCCTGAGCTTTTTGTGCCAGCTGCGGTCTGTGTCTATGTTCTCATTGTCTTTCACTCCCCTCTGAGCTATGTAATAAAGGCTGCCTGAGCTCCTCTATGCTCCTCTCCCAGTAACAGCCCTATGTGAAGGATCTGGGTAATTACTGAGTCTCTAGCTGTTAGATTCATTCTCACCACCCATATAACACAGCCTTATACACTCTGCTCACCCCACCCATATAACACATTCTTATACATTTTGCTCCTCCTCTAACTCCTACCCGATAAAAGAAGGGGAACAGTGGGCATTTCTCACATTTGTTATATCATTTCAGGCTTTATCTATAACTATTTACAGCAATACAGGTGTTCTGGTTACAAGGAGCTTGTGGAGGGAGGTGACAGCTCTGCAGATGTGAGAACTGACTACTGCAGGAGGTCTGCAGAGCTGTGACATCCTCTCTCTCCCACTGCTCACACAGAATGCTGATGATGTCGACTCAGGAGAGAGCAGGGAAGACACAATGAGGGAATACACAATGAGGGAAGACACGCCTACTGGGAGGAGAGACAAGCCTACTGGGAGGAGAGACAAGCCTACTGGGAAGAGAGACCCGCGCCTGAATTTGAATCTGTAAGCTGAGTTGAAATTTCTAAATGTAACTTTTTTTTGTAGATTTTCAGGTTTGCCATTTCAGGTTTGCGGACACCCTAAGGTGCTAAAACTTAATAAACACCCCTAAAAAGGGGTGTAGTAAGTATATGGATCCCACAGGTGTTTCACAAATTTTTATAGCGCTAAGTTCTGAAAATGAAAAAAAAATATTTTTTTTTCCCAACAATCTGTAATTTTAGCTGAAAATGTTTAATTTTTACAAGGAATCCTGAAAAAAAGCAAACAACTTTTGTTACGCAATTTCTTCTAAGTTTGGCAATACCCTATATATAGGTGTAAATTACTGTTTGGGCACATTGGAAAGGCGTACAAGAAAAGGGTGTGTTACTTGACGTTTGGAACACAGATTTTGGTGGGCGCCATGCCGTATATACCATTTAGGATCCAACACCCCTCAGTGATCTCATCTAGGGGTGAATTGTGCATTTTGGGTGCACAGGTGTTCCATGCTTTTTTAGCACTGGGCCATGAAAATGGGGGAAAAAACGCAGTTCTGCCATTGCTTTTTGGGCTTAATGTTTACAGTGTTCCCCGTGCGGCATAAGTGACAGGATAACTTTACTATGTGGTCGGTACAATTGCAATGATAGATCACGATAGCTAAGGTTTAATCACCCGCAACCACTCCGGCCGCGAGTGATGCAGCATGCCGCCAGCGGTAATGTACCGCTGGTCCCATACCATGATCTTGCGAGCTCCGCTTGTGAGCTCGCAAGATCCCTATGACGTATGGGTATGTCAAATGTTGGTAAAAGGTTAACGCTGCCTAGAAAAAAAAAATCTGTGCTGGGTAGGCTACAGCACGGATTTTTGACTGTGGTCTACACAGCACTGTGTACTGTCAGATTTCCGACGGATTCTGAATACTGATTCTGCGGAAAATTTAACGAGAATACAGTGATGTGTAAATGTAGCCTAACAAAGATCTCCCTCCCTCTGTCTTTCCCTTAGATGCTGTGATCGAGATTAACTAAGGCAGTTAAGGAGATTCCATGCTGCAATCGTGCGGGCTCACAGGACGTACCTGTAAGTCCATTTGCAGGAAGTCACTCGTCGGGAAGGGGTTCAGAAGCGGAGGCCCAGACTGATGGGGTTTGGTAGGGTATGTTCACACGGCGTGTTGAGTTCGTGTCAACATACGCCTTTAGATGCGAGTTTGGATCCGTCTGTAGGACTCCAAATGGACCCAAACACGTATCTAATAAATAGCAATGTGATTTACATTGTTTTTACTGTGAAACCTGCATTGGCGTTCACACTAGTGATTGCCGATGCGTGTCACATTGTGTCTTTCGGATCCGTTCCAAGAACTGACATGTCAATTCTTGGTTGGAAAGACGCAGCACGAGCCCTATTTAAAACTATAAGATGCAATCCTGCTTCATCCAACACGCATCCAAACACGCAGCTGCATGTTGGATACGTGTTTTATCCGTTTAGCATCTGATCGCCGCTGCGTTTTTGGATGCGATTTTCGGATCCAAAACCAGATCCAAAAATTCCGTGTTAACAACCCCGTATGGTAAGGATATTCAACCCCTTAAAGGAGTTGTCTCACTACATTGATTCATCTCACCTCAGTCCTATTTTCTTGGTTTCATTTTGAATTCAGGGGCATGTTTACTGGCTTCCACGAAGCTGCCGTAGAAGCCAGGTCTGTAGCTATAGCAACCAATGATGGCAGCCTATCATGAGAGATTGAACAGGTCTGTAGCTATAGCGACCTGAGGAGCTGATGCAGCCCATAAAAGAGGGTATATCTCCGAAAAGGTAGGATACTGTTAATGGACATATATTGCAAAGTGACTTGTTTTTGCAAGATCTTTAACATAAATAGAAATCCTTGTAGCGAGACAACCCCTTTAATGCCATAGGGATTTTTATTTATGATGCATTAGTTTTTTCATCCCCGCTTTCCAACAGCCATAAATTTTTTGTTTCTTAATTTAAATATCCATATCATGATATTAACACCAAAAGCAAACATTGTCTAGGTATACAGTATGTAATGATAAATTTTCCCCAAAATTACAGGGACCCCCTGAGGAAGCGAACAAAAACTGCTCGTAGTGGCTATTTGCCAGCGATTGAATAGGAGTTCATTATTTTACTAGGGTTACTAGAGGTTTTTCATTCTACAAAGGGCTCTAGATATATCTAAATCTTCGTAGGAAGTGCTTACATTTCTATCATTTTATATATTTTATCCGTCAATCATTTTAAGTCACAGCAGACATTTGGTGAAGTACCCTGGTAGATGTGTCGAACTCCGAATGCACACAACACAACCGGCAGTAACTTGAAAGAGTTTATCACCTCGGGCTGAAGAATAACAGCAAGTTTTTTTTGGTACATAGTCTCTCGACTTTTCACCCCAGGTTTGGCGAGAACTGGCTCTTATAAATTCCCCCTCTTCAACACGTTTTTCAGCGCCTGACCTATGGGATGGGAGTCTCCCTCTCTGTCCACAGGTCGTCTCCTAGTGTCATGGCACAGTCTACTCATTTCTGGCATGGTTTGTCCACAGTTCATCGCCATGAAGATGTAACCAAACTGTTAGCCCACATCTTATTCTCTGGGGATCTCACAACCCTCCTCACCTCTCAATAACTGCTACTGAACTGACTTCCTTTCAATATCACAGGTTTTTCCTCTTTCTACTTCCTTTCCTAGTGATCTGGTGAAATCTACTGGTGCTAGTAGAATTGCCAGCTCCAACTTTATAGACAGACTTGCCTTTTGGGAGTCCAATGGCAGACAGGATGGTGTTGATTCTTCAAGTCCCTTTGTTGTCTAATGGTTCTACTCTGTTTTTTTGGAGTATGAGAAGTGGTTTGGTAATGGCACCATGTTCTGGCTTCCATTTATCTGTTAATATAACATGTTTGTTATGTTTTTGAAGGTTTGGCCTACAACTATTCAATACTGTTGGATACCATAAGACTGATAATCATAACTCAGAAGACAGACTGACAAAATAGAAGTGACCATTTTGTTTTACCAATATTATTCATAACAAACGTCATTTGAAGACTTGGTTCATAACTCCATTGTAGGTTCCATTTGGAACGTCCATTGTAGAGGTGACAATGGACACCAAGGGATTCATTTCACAAGGAACACCCACAGTGCCTAACAAACCCTATCAATTACAACGACATGTAAGGTTTCCGTCATTGTGTCCATTGTTTAGACCTAAAAAAAGAATGTAGCTTACTATGCTATTTTTTCTATCATTCCCAATGGAACATGTGGACCCCTGACACATATGTGAACCAAGCCTTAATGTTACGTTCTTTGAATTTTGACACCATATGTAACATGTTTATCTGTCTTTTAACGTTTTAGAAAATGATCCCTGCCTCTTCAATAGCAAAATTTAAATAATAAAGACACCGACTTGGTTTTATACATTTGACTCTGTTTATTCATGATAGCAGCACCAGTGAATCTACTATTAGAACCGGTGTACAACACCACATACCCTCTAATAAGTATACAGCAATTTACTAAGCTAGACTGAAAAATAATTTGGTCCAAGCACCGTGTGAAGAAAGGAATGCTGCTATCACTGCTTGCATCCTACGTGCTCTGTTTATAAATGAAGGGATTTGCTTGAGTGTATTTTGTGGGGGAAGGTAGTATAGACTGAACGACTTACAGGGAAAGGGAGATATTTGTACAGTCACTTACAAATATAGACACTTTTCCATGTCGCTATGTAGACAGTGACAAACGGCCGTGATAGGTTAACAACCCAGAGAAAGCATTTATAGAAAATAACATGGTAGTCATGAAATGAAAATATATGAAGAGACATATGGATACAAATCTCAGCTAGCAGGCATACTGGTGCTGATTTACTTTTCTTTGTGCACCAGTTGAGGCATATTTCACACTAGTTTTTCAGAACATTGTTATTTGAGATACATTTATCAGTGAAAAGCACCAAAAAGAGTAAAGTTTTCTAACACAACACTTATTTTCAAAGATATGAGTTTGGGTGTGATCAACATTTTTTCAACACATATTAGTTCAGAAGTCTCAATATTTGCAGAAACATAGACGCAAATGAAATAAACAGAGATATTCTAAAAACTTTAAAAATTGTTCAGAAATTAGTCATAACTAGGGATGAGCGATTATAATCGACAAAGTTAAAATCGGCATGGTTTTTAGGTTGATCGGAAATTTCCGATCACGCGATAATTTAGGTGAGAATCTGCGCATAATCTATTACTATCGCGACATTTTCGGTGCTTCCTGTCATTTTGGCGGCCAGAAAATCAGCTTAGAGCATAGAGCAGGGTGAGCTGGGTGTGCGACGTCATGACTGTGATGTTTATGGTTGTCATTGGCTGGAAAAATCACATGACCTCGTTTTGCATAGAACAGCACTTCCTGTTCAGCATCAATGTCTCTCATTAGAGCAGGACGTGTGCTAGATCTCTCCTCAATACAGCTCAGCTCAGAGACACAGTTCTTCTCTTTATTCACACAGACAACTATGCTTTTAGCTGTGAACATTAGAACATAGGTAGATTAGAGAATTTCAGCTCTTAGTTAGACAGACTTTTTAAAAAAGCATCTAGCGCTGTACAGCCACGCGCGAGGGGTGGGGCGGAGTGCGGAGGAGGGTGTGCGGGCGAACACAGACAGACAGGCAGGCTTTTGAAAGGAGAATGTATATTGTGCAGCCCAGACTCTGCTTTGAACCTGAAATTTGCTAGTAATTGTAGGTGTATTTCATAGGTGCAAAACCCACCTTTTATTATCCGTATACATTTTAAATAGGTGTTTTTCACTTTGGTGCAGCCCATTTTTGTTCAAAGACTAGCGTTGAGCGATTATTATCGACAAAGTTGAAATCGGCACAGTTTTTATGGTGATCGGATTTTTTAGATCATGCGAAAATTTAGGTTAAAATCTGTGCATCATCTATTAAGATCGCACCTTTTTCGGCGCTTCCTGTAATTTTGGCGGGCCAGCAAATCAGATTACAGAATAGAGCAGGGTGAGATGTGTGTGCGACGTCTGACTGGATGTGTATGGTTGCGATTTGCTGGAAAAATCACATGACCTTGTTTTACATAGAACAGTGTTTCCTGTTCAGCCTCAGTGTCTCTCAGTGTCTCTCAGCGTCTCAGAGCAGAAGGACGTGCGCTCTGCTTGTGTCCAAACAGCTCAGCGAAATTTTTTTTTTA
>JAODAL010064141.1:0-18880 GCA_025379985.1 Phyllomedusa bahiana
GGGTTTCTCCCTCCCTCCAAAAAAACCCCAAAACCTTCAAGTTTTCTCCCCCCCCCTTATAAAAATTCCCCAAACGCGGTTTCTCCCCTTCCCCTTAAAAGCCCACGCGTTTTTTTCCCCCAACAAAATAAAGGGGCCCAACTGCATTTTTTCCCTTCCCTTTTATAAAAACCCCAAATTTTCAGGTTTCGTCCCTCCCCCCTAAAAAAAAGCCCCCCTGAGGTTTTCCCTCCCCCCTCTAAAAACAAGGCCCCCTTGGGGTGGGAGGGTTTTCCCCCCCCAATAAAGCCCCAACCCGCAGGTTTTTCCTCCCCCCTATATTAAAAAGCCCCATTGGGGAGGCCCCCCACTGAAAAAAGCCCATCTGTAGGTTTTTTCCATCCCCCTTTTATATTCCCCCCCATCGGGAGGGTTTTTTCCCTCCCCTAAATAAAAACCTCATCTGTAAAATTTCTCCTTTCCCCCTATAAAAATGCCCCACCTTGGGGGAAAAGGGTTTTCTTCCCCCTTCCCCCTCCCCAAAATTAAAACCCCCTTTTGGCCCGGTTTTTTTTCCCCCCCCCTCTATATAAAGCCCCTCTTCAGGTTTTTCCCCCCCCTTTATATAAACCCCATCTGGGGAAATTTTTTTTTCGAACCAGGCATAAAACAAGGGTTTAAACCCTTCCCCGTTTTTTAGTCCAATTAAGGGGAAACCAAAAAATTTTTGGGAACCCCCAAATGCCGGGAAATTTGGGGTGGGGAATTTTTTAAAAGTTTAAAAAGGGGATTTTTAAATTTTTTTCTGTAAAGTCCAAAATTTCCCCTTTTTCCTTTCATTTTTATTTGGGGGGCTTTGCCCTTTAAAATGTAGGGGCTTGGGTCAAAGTCCCCGGCCCCAAAAGCTTTAACCCCAAAATTGGGGAAATTTTTGGCCCCTTTTTCCCCCTTTCGCGGGCCTGGAATTTTGGGCCCCTGGGCCATGTTGGGGGTTTTTGCGAGAGGGGGTCCCGTCCTGGCCCCTTTTGGGGGGTTTTCCTTTCTCGCTAAACCATTTTTTGGGGTTTTCTTGCCCCGCTGGGGCCATGTTTTTGGGGCCTTTCCCCGCTTTCCGGGCCCTTTTTAGCTTTTTCCTACATTTCCCCAAAAAAACAGTCCGGGTTTGGGGACCCGCCCGGGGCCCAGGGGAAAATGGACTTTGGGCCCTTTCGGAAACCCCCGTTTAACCCATTTGGGCAGCAGGGTTCGGGGAGCCATGGTTTTTAAACCCCTTTCTCCCAAGCGTAACTTCCCGGCTTATGTCCGAGATGTTGCTTCAGTTTTTTCCCCAAATTTTTTTTCTTTCCTCCCATGACCCAACATTTTTGGTAATTCCCCAGTCCCTCCTGTTGAAAACAACCCCACAACAACAACGAAGGCCCCCCTGGTTAAAAAAGTTTGGGAGAATTTACTTAGGGTTTTAAGCTTCCCCCCCAACGGAAAAAATTTTCAAAAGGGGGGCCCAAAAAGTTTAAATTTTAGTTTCGTCAGGGGCCCCAGGGGCCTGTCCCCATGTAACTCTTTTGGGTTTCCCGTGATTTTTGGGTTTTCCTTTTGCCCCTTTTGGGGTAAAGGCTTCTTTCCCGGGGAGAGGGGGGCCCCCTTTAGCCCAAAGTTGATAAAAAGAATCTTTCCTGTGGGTTTAAAGCACAATCTTACCCCGCTTCCGCCGCAACCCCACAAGGGGCTTTTGGGTTTGGGGGGGGTTGTTGACATGCCCGGAACCCTCTCCCTTCATCCTCTGAGGGGGCAAACCCCCCCCTGGGGCGAGGTTTTGATGGCCGGGGCATTCCCATCGGGTTTTTACAGGTATAATTTTTTGTACAATAAACATGCCCCTTCAGGTAAAAAGGGGGGAATTTTCCCCCAAGGAAAAATTCCCGGGCTTGTGCAAGTCCCCAATTTTTTCCAATCCCCCCCCGGAAAAAAAAAAAGGGTGAACCTTAGCCTTTTCCCGATTTACCAAATGGTTGAGTTTCTGGGTATAAAATACATCCAACAAATTTGCCGGGTGTTCCATTTCCCCCCTTTCAAACACAAACCCGAAAAACCCTTTAATGGGGGGGGCCCTTTTGTAAATGGGGGATCCCCTTCGCCAAACAAACAACACTACTTTCAGAAAGTTTTTAAAAAATACCCTTTAAAAAATTTTTCCCCTTTTCATTATTTTGCAAATTTGGGGGAAAAGAAATAATTTTTGGTTCCTAATTGGGCCCAAAAAAGGGGAAGGTTTTTTCTGGGTTTCATGGGGAAGAGAAAAACCGCCCGATGGGGGTTTTATAAAAGGTTCTTTTATATAGAGGGGGGAGAAACCTTGGGAGATGGGGCCTTTTTTTATAGAGGGGGGGGAAAACCTCAAAAAGGGGATTTTGGGTTAGGAGGGGAGAAACCTGCAGAATTGGGGGGTTTATATAGAGGGAGGAGAAACCTGCAGGGTGCTTTTATAAAGGGGAGGGAAAACCTGGGAGATGGGCTTTATATAGAGGGGGAGGAAAACCCTTCAAAAATGGGCTTTATATAAGGGGGGGGAAAACCCCCCAGATGGGCTTTTTATAGAGGGGGGGAGAAACCTGCAATGGGGGCCTTTATGAAGGGGGGGGAAAACCCGCAGATTTGGGGGTTTAAAAAAGAGGGGGGAGAAACCCGCAGATGGGGTTTATATAGGGGGGGAAGAAACCGCAGATGGGGCCCTTTTTAAAAAGGGGAGGGAAAAAACCCCAAATGGGGCCCTTTTTTAAAAGGGAAAAAGAAAACCCGCAGATGGTCTTTATATTAAAAAGGGAGAAACCTTCAGATGGGGGGTTTTTAAAAGAGGGGGGGGAAAAAAACCGCAAATGGGGCTTTATTAGGGGAGGAAAAACCTGCAGATGGGGGCTTTATATAGGGGAAAACCTCAGAGGGCTTTTTTAAAAAGGGGAGGAAAAAAACCGCAGATGGGGGGTTATATAGAGGGGAGGGGGAAACCCGCAGATGGGGCTTTATAAGAAGGAAGGGACTGCTTTGGGTTCAACTGTATGGGGTTTTTATAGGTTATACCCCGGATGTGTGTGAGTATAATGGTTTTATAAATAATCCTGGATCGTGATGAGTATATATTGTGTTTAAAAAGGGGATACTCGGATGTTGATGATAATATATTTTTTACATAGTAAAACCCCGGATTGTATATTATTTAAATGTTAAAAAAGGGTTTAATCCCCGGATGTTTGGTGAGTATATATATGTGTATATAGGTATACCCCGGAGGTTTTGATATATTAGGGGTGTATAAGGGTAAACCCGGTTTGTTGAGTATATTTTGTTATAAAGGGTTTTAACCCCGGATGTGTGTTTTTGAGTATATATTTGTTAAATTAGGTTAAACCCCCATTGTGGTTTTGTTTTATATGTGTTATATAGGTATACCCTAGTGGTTTTTGAGTAAAAAATATGTGTAATAGTTTTTTAAACCCCGGATGTGTGATGAGTATATATGTGGGTATATAGGGTTTTTCCCCGGAAAGTGTGGTGGGGTTAAAATAAATAAAAAGTTTAAAATAGGTATACCCCCCCGGGGTTGTTTATGGGTATATAGGGTTTTAAACCCCGGGTGTGTGGTTTAAATTTTATATTAATATTGTGTATATAGGTATACCCCGGATGTGTGGTGGGTAAAATACACCCACCCCCCCACTTTATTAGGTTTCACCCCTTTTCCAAATGCTCGTTAACACTTAATTTTTAAAAAATCAAAAAACCAATCACGTGGCGGAAAACCCGTGCATTTATGGGATGTAAGACATGGTCAAGAAAACATCTCCTCAGTTTTAAAAAACCGAGCCCTCAGTATGGGGGGGAAGGGGGGGGATTTTTAGTGCCTTTTAACGTTTGGGATTGGTTTTTGGGGGCCAGAAGGGCTTTGGGCTGAGTATTTCAGAAAACTGCTGATCTCCTGGGATTTTCACAGCACAACCCTCCCCCTTTTAAAAGGTTTTCAGAGAATGGTCCAAAAAAAAAAAAACATTTCCCGTAACGGCCCTTTCCCGTGGGCGAAAAGGGCCTTTTTTTTATGCCAGAAAGGGCAAAAGGGGAAAAGGCAAAACTGGTTCAGCTGATAGAAAGCAACAGGAAATCAAAAAAAAGCCACCTTTAAAAACCAAGGTAGGGAAAAAGAGCCCCTCTGAACGCACAGTAATCGGAACTTTTGAGGGAGATGGGCTACAGCACAAAGACCACAACCGGGGGCCACCCCCTTTTAGCTAAAACAGAAACCCGAGGCTCCAAATTGCCAAGCTCAAACGAAATTGGGACAGTTTGAAGAATTTTGGAAAAAAAGTTGGCCTTGGGCTGAGAGTCCGAATTTTCCCGCGGGGCAATTTGGAGGGTAAGGGGGTTCCCAAAATTTGGGGACAACCAACATGAAAGCAAAGGGAAACCATCCTGCCTTTTATCAACGGGTTTCAGGGCTGGTGGTTGGGGGGTTTTCCCTGGTTGGGGAATATTTTCTTGGCACTCTTTTGGTTTTTGGGGCCCCCCTTTTCAATTTAGCATTTTTTGCAACCCCCTTTTGGGAAAACTATGCCACCCAAGAATTTAGGCAGTTCGAAGGAAAAAAAGGGGGGCCAACCCATTACTAGCAGGGGGTACCTAAAAATTGGGGGGGGTGAGTGTAAAAGTGGGATAAAAGGATACCCCGAGGTTGGGATATTAAAAATGTTTTTATATGGTTTTTACCCCGGATGTGTGGTGAGTATATATATATATGTGTATATATTTTAAACCCGGATGTGTTTGGTTTAGATAAAAGTTTGTAAAATAGGGAACCCCCCTTGTGTGGTATATAAAATATGTGGTATTAAAAAAAACCCCGGATTTGTGGGGGAGTAAATTATATTTAGAAAATTGGTATAGCCCCCCCATTTGTGGTGAAATAAAATATATTGGGATATAGGATAACCCCCGGGAATGTGGGGGAGTAAATATATATGTTATATAGGGAAAACCCCCCGGGTGGGGTTTGATATATATGGGTGTATAAGGTAAAAACCCCGGATTGGGTAGTAAATATGGGGTTTTTATATAGGATTTTACCCCCCCCCCCAATTTTTGGGAAATATATAAAAATGTGAAAATAAGGGATAAACCCCCCCGGATGTGTGGGAGTAAAAAATATTTGTATATAGGTTAAAACCCCGTATGTGTGGTGAGTATATATATGTGGTTTTTTAAAAATAAAGGAACCCCGGAAAGTGTGGTGAGTATAAAAAATTGTATATTTGGTTTTTAAAACCCCGGAATTTTTTGGTTTAAAAATATTTTGTGTTTATAGGTATAAAAACCCGGATGTGGGGGTGATTTTAAATAAAAAATGTGAAAATAGGTAAAACCCAACCCCATGTTTGGGGAGTATATATAATTTGTAAAAATAGGTAAACCCCCCGGGTGTTTTTTGTTATTTTATATATGTGTATTATAGGTATAACCCCCCGGGTGGGGTGGGGGAGTAAATTAAAATTTTTTGTATAAAGTATACCGGGATGTTTTGGTGAGTTTTTATATATATTTTGTTTTTAGGTAAAAAAACCCCCCGGGTGTCTGGGGAGTATTATTGTGTATATAGGTATACCCCGGATGTGTGGTGAGTATATATGTGTGTATATAGGGTTAAAACCCCGGGTGTGGGGGTGAGTTTAAAATATATGTGTATTTTAGGAAAAACCCGGGTGTGTGGTGAGTAAAATTTTTATTTTTAAAAGGTAATACCCCCCGGGTGTGTGGGGTGAGTATATATAAGTTTTATTTTAAATTTTAAACCCCCCCGGGTTTTTGGGTAGTAAATATTTTGTGTGAAAATAGGTATACCCCGGGTTGTGGTGAGTAATATAAATATAAATTTTAAAATAGGTAAAAACCCCCGGGTGTTTGGTGATATATATTTTATGGGGTAAAAATAGGGTTTTTCCCCGGGTGTGTGGTGATATATATATGGTTTTTTAGGTATAAACCCCGGATTGTGGTGATTTTATATGTTTGTATATAGGGTTAAAAAAAAACCGGGGGGGGTCATGAGTTTCAGCTCATTTCCCGTATATTTGGGGGTTTAATGAATACCCCGGGGTTTCCCCTTTTTTGTTTTCCTCTCTGGTCTCCACATAGCATTGTGTGACCGCTCCTCCTGAGATCATGTGACATTAATGGCGGGGAATGTGTTTTACCCGGGGCTTGCCGGGGGTTTTAAAGATTATACTGGAACTATAAATACAGGGGAAACCTCGTGTTCTTAAAAAACCTCCGCCGCTCAGAAAACCACCTCAAAACACCTCCAAACTACTGCAGAACCTTTCCCCATACACCTCACTGCTACAGAACCTCCCCCTACAAACCCGCCCTGCCCGAACCCCCCCTCCCCCAAAACACCTCAGCTACTGCAGAACCCTCCCAACACCCCCAGCTACTGCAGAACCCCCATACACCTCAACTGCTGCAGAACCCTTTCCCCATAACCCCCCCCCGTCCCTGCAGAACCTCCCATTTCACCTCAACTAAATTTCAGAACCCCCCTCAAAACACCTCAGCGCTGCAGAAACCTCCCATACACCCGGCAGCCCCTGCAGAAAACCCCCTCATAAAAACCTCGCTGCTTCAAACCTCCTCATACACCTCAGCCGCTGCAAACCCCTCCCCATACACCTCAGCTGCTACAGAAACCCCCTCATACACCCAGCTACTGCAGAACCTCCCAACACCTCACCCTGCAGAACCCCCTCAACACCTTTAGCCGGGTGCAAAAACCCCCTCATAAAAAACCCAGCCGGGTGCAAAACCCCCTCAAAAACCCCCTCAGCCCCCCAAACTACAGAACCTCCCATTCACCCTCTTTTCTTTCAGAAACCTCCTTTTCCCAAAACCTCAGCTGCTACAGAAAACCTTCCCCCAACAACCCCAGGGCCGCCCGCGAACCTCCTCCTTTTACCTCAGGCCGCTCAGAACCCCCCTCATACCCCCTCAGCTGCTGGGAGAAACCTCCCCCATAAAACCCCATCTGCTTTCAGAAAAACCCCGTCAAAACAAACCCCAAGGGTGCTACAGAACCTCTTTGTGCACCTCACTGCTCAGAAACCACCTAAAACACCACACTGCGCAGAACCTCCCATACACCTCAGCTACTGCAGAACCTCCTCAATTAAAACCTCACTACGCAGAACCCTTTCCCCCTACAACCCCCAGGGCCCTGCAGAACCTCCCATACACCTCGGGCCCTGCAGAACCTCCATAAAACCTCAGGCCCCTGCAGAACCTTTCCCCATACACCTCACTGCTGCAAAACCTCCTCATACACCCAACCCCGCAGAAAACCCCCTCATAACCAAACCCCACTCTTGCGAACCTCCCTTCATTTTCACCCAAAAATGCTGGCTGAAACCCCTCAAAAAACCCACCGTCACTCAGAACCCCCTCAAAACACCTCAAAATGCTGCCAGAAAACCCTTCCCCCAATAACACCTCAGGCTGGCTGCAGAAACCTCCTCATAAAAACCTCATACTGCAGGAACGCCTCCCCTTTCACCCAGGGTACTGCAAAAAACCCCCACACCCCACCCTCACCGCTGCAAAACCTCCTCATAAAAACCTCACGGGTGCAAAAACCTCCTCATTACACCTCAAACCCTGAGCCCCCTCAAACCTGGGTCCCCATAAACACCCAGCCCCCTGGGAGAACCTCCCATAACACCTTTTGTTCCCCAGAAAAATCCTCATACACCTCACCGGGGCAGGAAAAACCCCCCTCAACACCTCAGCTGATACAGAACCCCCCCTCATACAACTTAAACTGCTGCAGGGAACCCCTCCTCAAACACCTCAGCCGCTGCAAAAACCTTCCTCATAAAACCCCCTTTCGCTGGGAGAAAAACCCCCTTTTTCATACACCCAGGGGCCGGGTGTAAACCTCCTTAAAAACACCTCAGCTCTGGGAGAACCTCCTCCTAAAAACCTCAGCTGCTACAGAACCTCCCTCATACAAAACCCCCCAGGGCCCCTACAGAACCTCTTTATACACCTCAGCCCTACAGAACCCCCCCCCCTAACACCTCAAATTCTGCAAAACCTTCCTCCCTTCCCCCCAACCCCAACCCCCAGGGCCCCTGCAGAACCCTCCCAAAACACACACCTCACTGGGCAAACCTTTCCCCAAAAACCCCCTCAGCCGCTTGGCCCGAACCTCCTCAAAACAACCCCAATTCTTCACAGACCCCCTCATACCCTCAGGCCGCTCAGAACCACCCCCTACACCTCACTGCTGCAGAACCCTCCCTCCTCATAGCTCTGCAGAAACCTTCATAACCCCCCATGCCGCTGAAGAAACCTCATAATACAACCCATCGCTTCTGCAGAACCCCCCATACACCCACCCGCTGCCGAACCCCCCTCCCTTCACCCTCACTGCTGCAGAAACTCCTCATTAAAAACCTCAAAACTGCTTTCAGAACCCCTCCCCATACACCTCAGGGCCCCTGCCAAAAACCTCCTCATACACCCCCGCTTCGCAAACCCCCCTCATACCCTCAACCGCTGCAGAACCTCATCATTACACCTCACTCTACAGAAAACCCCATCATAAAACCTCAGCTGCTGCAGAAACCCCCCCCTAAACCCCCCCAGCTGCTGCCAAAAAACCTCCTCATACACCTTAACTTTCTAAAAAACTCCTCATACACCTCAGCCCCGCCCCCAAACCCCCCTCATTTCACCTTATCTGCTGAAACCTCCTCAAACACCTCCCGCCCTGCTAGAACCCCAAACACAAAACCCCCAGCTGCTTTCAAACCTCCCATACCCCCTCAGCCGGGACAGAAACCCCCCTCATACCAAACCAGGGCCCCCTGCAGAACCTCCTCAAAACACCTCAGCTGCCCGGGAGAACCTCCTCAACAAACCCCAGCGCTTCAGAACCTCCTCCCCACACCTCAGGGCCCTGCAGAATCTCCTCCTTCACCCAAGGGGCCCCTGCAAACCTCCTCCAAAAACCTCAGCTGCTAAAGAACCTCCCCCATACACCTCACTGCTGCAGAACCTCCTCATAAAACCTCAGCTGCTGCAGAACCTCCTCATACACCCCCAGCTGCTGCAAACCCCTCACATAATCACCTCACTAAATGCAAACCTCCCCTTAAAACCCCAGGGCCCCTGCAGAACCTCCTCCTAAAAACCTCAGCCGCTTTCAAACCTCCCATACACCTCAGCTTTTCTGCAGAACCCCCTCATACATCCAGCTGCTCAGAGCCTCTTCAACACCTCAGCTGCTGCAAACCTCCTCATTCACCTCACCGCTGCAGAACCCATCAATACACCTCAGCTGGGTGCAGAAAACCCCCTTTATTCACCTCAAACTCTTGCAGAAACCCCCTCATTTACCTCACTGCTGCAGAACCTCCCATTCACCTCACTGTGCAAGGGAACCTCCTCAAAACAAACCCCAGCTGCTGCAGAACCTCTTCATACACCTCAGGGTGCTTCCAGAAAACCCCCTCACACACCTTCAAACCCCTGCAGAAAACCCCCCTCATACAAACCCCAGCTCTGCAAAAAGCCTCCTCATAAAACCTTTAGCCGCTGCAGAACCTCCCATTCATACACATCAGCCGCTGCAGAAACCTTTCCCCATAAAACCTCAGCCGCCTGCAGAAACCTCCTCATACACCCCAGCCTCCCGCAAAACCTCCTCATAAAACCTCACCCGCGGGAAACCTCCTCATACACCTCACCGCTGCCCGAAAAAACCCATCTACACCTTTACTTCCCGCAAAAAACCTCCTCATACACCTCCCCCCCCCGGGTGCAGAACCTCATACTACATACAGTGACTAAATTCTAATCTTATAACTTAATTTGTGTTTGTTCCTCTACAGAACTGCAAAAATGGTTGTGAGAACGGCTGTGATGACCACCACGTGCCCGGCGCTTTTTTTAAAGGTTGGGGTTCCTCATAAATTTTTTAAGTAAAACAGTGATGTCAGTAGAGGGGGCGGGGCTGTGACCACCTCTCGTGAATTTTTAAATAGAGGGGGGCGCGGGTGTACCACCTCATGATGTCATAAAGGGGGGGGCTGTGACCACCGCTCAGTGTTTTCAAAACAGGGGTTTGGGGGGTTACCACCTCCATTTATGTCAGTACAGGGGGGGGGGGTCCCGGTTTACCAAACCTTCCCCAGTGATGCAGTGCAGGGGGGGGGGGGGCTGTGACCACCCTCAGGGGGATGTCCCGAAAAGGGGGCGGGGGGTGATTTACCTCTCCCGTGATGGGCAGACAGGGGGGGGGGGCTGTGGGCCACCTCTCAGTGCAGGGGGCGGGGCCCGTGAAACCTTTTTCCCCAGTTTATGTCATAAGGGGGCGGGGCTGTGGGCCAAACCCCTCAGTGATTTTCATTTAAAAGGGGCGGGGCTGTGAAAACCCCCCTCTCAGTGATGTCAGTACAGGGGGGGGGGCTGTGACAACCTCTTTATTGATGTCAGTACAGGGCGGGGCCCTTTACCACCTTTTTCCCGTGAAAGTCAGTTTCAGGGGGGGGGCTGTGACCCTCTCATTTCAAGGGGGGGGGGCTATGACCTCCTCCCAGTAATGTCCCCGTACAGGGGGGGGAAACTGTGTTCCCCCTCTCATTTATTCATACAGGGGGCAGGGCTGTGACCACCTCTCAGTGCAGGGGGCGGGGCTATGACCTCCTCTCAGTGATGTCAGTACAGGGGGTGGGGCTGTGACCACCTCTCAGTGATGTCAGTACAGGGGGCGGAGCTGTGGCCACCTCTCAGTGATGTCAGTGCAGGGGGCGGGGCTGTGACCTCCTCTCAGTGATGTCAGTGCAGGGGGCGGGGCTGTTACCACCTCTCAGTGATGTAAGTACAGGGGGTGGGGCTGTGACCACCCCTCAGTGATGTCAGTGCAGGGGTCGGGGCTGTGACCACCTCTCGTGCAGTACACGGGGCGGGGCTGTGACCACCACTCAGTGATGTCAGTACAGGGGGCGGGGCTGTGCCCACCTCTCAGTGATGTCAGTGCAGGGGGCGGGGGTATGACCCCCTCTCAGACATGATATAGGGCAGGTTGTCAGCAGTAGTGGATGGCAGAGTTGTTGCTGTAGATTAAAACTTTGTGGATCTCATGGGGGGTGCCAGTGTTTTTATTTTCCCCCTTGGGATGTCGGGGGTCCTCTCTTGGGTATTTGTTTTTGCATGACCCCCAACATTCTGCCCCTTTAGCAACTCCTCTGCTTGGGTTTTTTGTTACTCCCCCCCCCATTTTCCCGGGAGCGGGGCCCCCGGATTTAATCAAAGGGGTGCAATTTGCATGGTAAAAAAATTTGTTTTGGGGTTGGGCAGTATTGACCCCAAAGGGGTTTGTATAGGCCCTTTAAAAGAAGTTAAAAAAGAAATGGGAAAGGGGAAAAAGGGTTATTGAAAAAAAACCCAAAAAAGATGGCATTTTGCCCATGGGGGGTCGGAGGAAAGCCTTTTTTGGGGGTACTGTTTCTAGTCTTTTTAAAAACCCTTGTTCACCTGCTTACTATTGCTGTTATCTTGCAGCCCCTCTACCTCCTGGCTTTTCCACCCAGTTTTTGCCCCCTGAGAATCCAAACCATATTTAGCGCCTCTCTCCTTCCCTCACCCATGTATTCATTTTCCCCCACATTTCCCTTTTCCCAAATTTTAACTACCCCAACCGGGAGTTTTAAAATATTGCCGCAACAAACGCCCCTCATACTCATCACTGAACCTTTTGCTGTCACTTTTTTATTCTCCTTCCTTCTTGCTGCAGGTTTAAATCTCTCCTAACCCCGGCCCCCCCTCCTTTTTTTTTTCAAACCCTCCTCCCCTGCCTTCCCCGAAAACCCTGCTAACCTGCTTGTATTCCGGGTGTACGCCTTTTCCAGTCCCTTTTTTAAAAGTGCTCTTTGGAAAGGGCCCGGGTCCGTCTGTAACCCCAAAATTAAATTTTGTTCAGGCCGTTCCTTCTAACCTTTCCCCCAACCTGCGGCCCCCACAGAAACATTTGGGTCCAGCCCATCTGACACCGATTCCCTTGCCGCTCTCCCCCAAGGCGGCCCAAAAATTTTAAACCCCACCCCCAAAAACCTGAGAACAGGCCGGGGGGGGGGGGTTGGCATACTCCTTTTTCCCATTGCACCCTTTCCGGTCATTCCTTCAGCACCCCCCCTCACTTTCCCCTCCTTTTAGGTCCACACCCCCAGCCTTTTCGCCATTTTTCCCCCGGAGTCGGGTTGTGGGACAGACCCCCTGGCTCCCCGCCCGTTTCTGGATATTTTGGGTGCCTGGGGTTCCCCATTTTCTCTCTACGGGAAAAAACCCCCTCTCCTTTTGGGTGATTTAAATCCACATTGAAGACCCCTGTCTCCCTCCATTTTTCGTTCCTTTTACTAACCTTTCCTTGGCCCTTCTCAGTTTACAAATCTCCCACCCACAAGGTGGAACTTTTGATCGGTTTTTTGTAAAAAATTCCTCTCTTAAATTTACAACTCTCCTTATCTCTTTGACAAATTATCTCCCTTTATTTTAATAAATCTCACCCACTCCAGACACACCTCCCTTCACCCATCCAAAAAACATCCCCTCCATGTCACTCAGGAAACAGACTCCCAAAAGTCCTCATGCCCCAATCTCCTTTTAGCACCCACATTCCCCACGGGCCCCCCAAATTTCCCCACAGACCCCTTACAGTCCTCACTGCCCCCCAATCTCCTCCAGAACCCTACATCCCCCACGCCTCCAATCTCCTCCCAAAGCCCTACAGTCCCACTGCCCCAATCTCCTCACAGACCCCAAAGTCCCTCATGCCCCCAATCTCCTCAAAGACACCTACGTCCTCATGCCCCCAATCCCTCATAACACCTACAGACCCCTACCCCCCTTACCTCATAGACACCCTACAGTCCTCACTGCCCCCAATCACCTCATAGACACCCTACAGTCCTCACTGCCCCCAATCACCTCAAAGACACCCTACAGTCCTCACTGCCCCCAATCACCTCATAGACACCCTACAGTCCTCACTGCCCCCAATCACCTCAAAGACACCCTAAAGTCCTCACGCCCCCCCTTACCCATAGGGCACCTACATCCCCGCCCCCCAACCCCTCATAGACACCCCGCAGTCCCCAATGCCCCCAATCCCCCTAGACACCCCACAGTCCTCACTGCCCCCAATCATTCAAAAGACCCCCAGTCCCCTGCCCCCAAACACCCCAAAACCTACAGTCCCCACTGCCCGAATAAACCTCATAGAACCCCACATCCTCACTGCCCCCAATCACCTCAAAGACACCCTACAGTCCTCATGCCCCCATTCATTTTTGAAAAAAAAAAACCCCCACAGTCCTCACTGCCCCCAAACTATAAAGACACCCAATTCCTCATGCCCCCAACCCCCCACAACACCAACAGCCTCCGCCCACAATCTCCCCATAACACCATACTTTCCTCAACTCCCCAAATCTCCCCATAACAAAAACATCCTCCTGCCCCAATCCCCCTCCATAGCCACCCCACAGCCTCACTGTCCCCAATTCCTCATGACACCCTACGTCTCACTGTCCCCCAAACTCCCACAACACCCCCGTCCTCAAAGCCCCCAAACTCCTCAAGACACCCCTTCCCCCAAAGCCCCCCTCTCCTCATAGAACCCTACATCCTCACTGTCCCCCCCTTCCCCAAGACACCTACTTCATGTTCCCAAATCTCCCCATAGACCCCTACAGTCCCCACTGTCCCCCAAACTCCTCATAGACACCCCACATCCCCAGTCCCCAATTCCCCACAGACACCCTACAGTCCTCAATGCCCCAAACTCCTCATAGACACCCCCAGTCCTCATGCCCCCCAAACTCCTCATGACACCCTCGTCTCACTGCCCCAAAATTCCCCCTAGACACCCTACATGCCTCACTGTTCCCAATTCCCAAAAACACCCTTCAGTCCTCCCTGCCTCCAATCTCCTTACAGACCCCTACGTCCCATGTCCCCAAAACTCTATAACACCCTCAGTCCTCATCCCCCAATACCTCATAGACACCCTACAGTCCCCATGCCCCCAATTCCCCCAAGCACCCTACAGTCCCCACTGCCCCCCAAACTCCCCAGCACCCACGCCTCAATGCCCCCCAATTCCCTTTAAGACACCTTAAAATCCCACTGCCCCCAATTCCTCACAGACACCATACGTCCCCATGCCCCCAATTCCCCCAATTTAGCCCCATACAGTCCACTGTCCTCAATTCCCTCATAAAACCCCTCAGTTCAATGCCCCCAAAACTCCTCTTGACACCCCCAGTCCCACTCCCCCAAATCCTCAAGACACCCTCAGTTCGCCCAACCCCCCCTTTCCTCATAGACACCCTACAGTCCCCCACGTCCCCAATTCCCCATGACAACCCTAAGTCCTACTACCCCCAAACTCCCACAGACACCCTACAGTCCTCAATGCCCCCATCCCTCATAGCACCCCCAGTCTCAAGCCCCAAACTCCCCATAGACACCCTACTCCCACTGTCTGCAATTCCTCAAGACACCCCCACAGTCCTAAAGCCCCTTCCTCAAGGGCCCCTACAGTCCTCAATCCCCCAATCTCCCCATAGACACCCTACGTCCTCATGTCGCAATCTCCCCTTTAAAACCCCACAGTCCCTCCCGTTGCAATTTCCCTCATTGGACAAACCTACAGTCCTCAAGTCCCCCTCCTCATAACACCTACTTTTCCCCACTGTCCCCCCCCAAACCCCCCTAACACCATCAGCCTCATGCCCCAATTTTCCCCATAGAACCCACCCCTTTCCCCCCCTGTCCCCATTCCTTAAGACACCTACGTCCCACTGTTCCATCTCCCCATAGGGACCCCCAGTCCTCACTGCCCCCCAATCTCCTTACAGAAACCCTACAGTCCTCTGCCCCCCTCACCCCCATTCACCCTCAGTCCCCCTGTCCCCAAATTTTTCTAGACACCCTACATCCTCACTGCCCCCCAAACTCCTCAAGCCCTACAGTTCACTGCCCCCCCGTTCCCAACACCTACAGTTTCCCCTGTCCCCAATTCTCACAGACACCCTACATCCTCAATTTCCCCAATTTTCACGCAAACCCCCACCTCTTTCCCCCCCAAAACCCTCTTTTCACCTACAGTCCACTGCCCCAAAACTCTCATGACCCCTTCATCACACTGCCCCCAATCTCCTCACAGCAAACCCCTACAGTCTCATGCCCCCCAATCTCCTATGCACCTAGGTCCCCACTGCCCCAATTCCTCCAGACACCTACGTTTCTCCTGCCCCAATTCCTAAGAAACCCATACAGTCCTCACTGCCCCCAAAACTCCTCATAGACCAACAGTTCACTGCCCCCCAATCCTCAAAGACCCCTACGTCCTCACTGCCCAATTTTCCTCAAGACCCCCCAACCCGTCCTCCTGCCCCAATCCCTCAAAGACACCCTAAAATTTTCAATGCCCCCAACACCTCAAAGACACCCTACAGTTCCCCACTCCCCCAATCCCTCAAAAAACCCTACAGTCCTCACTGCCCCCCAAAAACCGCACAGACCCCTTTCAAATCCTCAATTTCCCCCAAGCCCTAAAAGACATCATATGGTCCTCCTTTCCCCCACTTTTCCTCATAGACACCAAATGGTCCCCCCACCGTCTCCCAAACCCCTCATTTCAAAACCCTATAGTTTTTACTGCCCCCAAACTCCTCCAAAAGGCCCATACAGACCTCATGCCCCAAATTTTCCCCTTTAACCCCCAAAACAGTCCTCACGCCCCCAAATTTTTCATACAGACAAAAACAAAACCTCACTGCCCCCCAATACCCCAAAACAAACAAAACAGTCCTCACTTCCCCCCCAATCTCCCCCCTAAAATCCATACAGGCCTCACTGCCACCACTTCCCCCCAAAATAACCCAAACATTTCCCAATTTCCCCCCCAAACTCCCCCATAGGGGACCCTACAGTCCCACCACCCCCAAACCCCCTTTATAGACAAACCCTACCGCTTCCCTCCCCAATCTCCCCTTTGAAAACCCCTTTAAAATTTCCCCACTGCCCCTTTCCATAGGGCTCCTAAATCATTGCAAAACCCCCCAAAAAAACCCCTCCTGGGCCCCCCGGGGCCCTTTCCCCAAAACTTTCCCCTCAAATGCCCCAAACTCCTCATAGGCCCCCCATGGCCTCCTTCCCCCCCCTGTCCCAAAACTCTTCATAGGGCACCCAAAAAAATTTTTACTGCCCCCCACTCTCCTCATAGGGCACCATCCAGTCCCACCCTCTCCAAACCCCCAAAACACACCATAATAGTTCTTAAAAGCCCCAATCTCCTCATAGACACCATCAGTCCTTTACTGCCCCCAATTTTCCCCATAGACACCCTTTTCGTCCTCCCGTCTCCAAAACCCCCCATAACACCCCTATAGTTTTTTAAATGACCCCCAAAATTTCCCCAAAACACCAAAAAGCGTCACTGTCCCCCAAATTTTCCCCAAGACCCATACAATCCCCACCGTTACCAAATCCCCATACACACCATATAGTTTTTACTGCCCCCAAAACTCCTCAAGGCACCATAAGCCCACTGCCCCCAAACTCCCATAGGCACCAACAAATCCCCCCACTGTCCCCAATCTCCCAAAAACACCCCTACAGTCCCCACGGTCCCCCAATCTCCCTTTAAACTCCCGCCCCGTCTGGCTTGGAAAACTACTTTTGAAACTCTTCAAACAAAAACCCCGGCATATTGCCCTGCTCACACAACCCCACCCCCAGAGTCAGACCGGCCGGGGAATTTCCCTTTTTAATGACTCAAATCGCCCCTTTTGTAGGATTTTCCAGGTGTGTGGGGAAAGTCTTTTTAAAGAAAAATCACAGCAAATTTTCAGATTTTCTCACTTCAAATTTTTATTCCAGCACCCTTTTAACAAATGCCCTTCAAACAAGAATATTTAAAACCCCCCCTCATCTCAACAATTTCACAACAAAACCCAAAAGTCCCGTTGACACCCTTTCCCCTCCCCCTTTAAGGGCCCAAGCTCATGCCCCCCGGGCACTGACCCTTGGGGTGAAGACCGGCCACTCAAATTCAAAGACGAAATTTGACAGTATTTGGTAAAAAATCACTTTGCAATCCCCAAGAAAAACCCATCCTGTCCCCCCCCGCACGGGCCCCCTAATCTTTCTCTCAAACCCTTTACCCACTAAAGAAAAAGGAAGGCCAGGCTCGCCCTTGTCTGCTCTAGTGATCCCCTTTTCCCCCCCACCTTGTTCCAGTCTATTTTTCCTCTCATCAAAATACAATCTGCAACCTCTCTCTCTCCATGGGTTTTTTTACATTTTTCCTTGAAACTTTTTGGTATAACCCCCTTTACCTGTATAAGCCCACTCTGGACCCATCCTGCGCTGCCAACTACCGACCAGTCTCTAACCTGCCCTTCATCTCTAAACTCCTAGAACACTTGGTCTACTCTCGCCTAATCCGCTATCTATCTTGACCCTCTACAATCAGGTTTCTGCACCTTACACTCCACAGGAACTGCTGTCGCTAAAGTCTCAAATGATCTACTGACAGTGAAATCTCAGAGAACAACTTTATTGTTGCTTCTTTTAGGATCTCTCTGCAGCATTTTGACACTGTTGATCACCCCCTTCTTCTCAGCTTTACCGCCATTAGCCTACTGGACCCCGCTCTCCTCCCTGGTTCTCTCCTACCTCTCTAACCGCCCTTCAGTGTCCATTTTCGGGTTCCACCTCCTTCCCCCTTCCTCCTGCTGTTGGTGTTCCTCGGGATCAGTTTTGTCCCTTCGTCTTTTTACTCTACACAACCCCCATTGGACAAACCATCAGCAGATTTTGCTTCCAGTACCATCTCTACACTGATGACACCCAATTATACACCTCCTCCCGAGACATCACTCCAGCCCTTTCTACAAAACCCCAGTGACTGCTGACCGCTTCTCTGACATCATGTCCTCCCTCTATCTTAAACTAAACCTTACCCAAACTGAACATTTTAGTCATCCACCATCTACTGTACTAACCACCCACCCAGCTATTTCTGTATCAGTGTATTGCACCACCATAACTCCTTGGCACAGGCCTGCTTAACTGGGTTTATACAAGTCTGATCTGTCCCCTTCCCCCCCCTATATCCCAAACCCTTGCCCGTCCTGTCACCTGCCACCTCAAAAAATCTCCAGAATCCGTCCTTTTCTCACTGTGGAAACCCTCTCAAAACCTCATTCTGGCTCTTTTTCTTTCTTTTCTTGACTACTGCAACTCCTTGCTTATCGGTCTCCCCCAAACCCCTCTGTCCTGAAAGCGCAGCCAGGCTTGTCTTTTTCTCCAGCACTAACGAAAGCCCCTACCCTGTGTCAATCACTGCACGTTGCCCATTCAGTACAGAATACAACAGAAACTCATCACTCTCACCCATAAAGCTCTCCACAGTGGGTGCACTCCCCTATATCCCTCACCATCTCTGGGCTACCACCCTACCCTTTTTCTCCACAGTGCTGCACCCCCTAAAATCTCCTCCCTTCCTGTCTACCACCCTACCGTCCCTCCACAGGGTGCACCCCTACATCTCCCCTCTTCTCTGTCTACCACCCTACCCGGTCCTCCCAACCCCTGCCCCCCCCTACATCCCTCCCTCTCTCTGTCTACCACCCTACCCGTCTCTCCACAGGCGCACCCCCCCACATCACCTCCCTCATCTCTGTCTAACCACCCTACCCTCTCTCCCCAAACTGAAACCCCCTACTCTCCCCCTCATCTCTGTCTACCACCCTACCCTTTTCTCCAAAGCATGACCCCCTCATCCCCCCTTTTCCGT
>JAODAL010064142.1:0-18880 GCA_025379985.1 Phyllomedusa bahiana
CCCTGTTTCCCATAGAAACCCCCTCTATAGTACCGTCTAGTTGTATAGTTATCGGTGTCCAAAATCTCAGAAGAGGAGATATCTGTCTCCTTTAATTCACTCTCAAACAAGTTGGAAAAAGCCTTCCCTTCCTTAAATTCCCCGAGATCCTTAATATACTGTTTATGCTTACGTTCTTTTAAGCTACACGTATATTTCTCAACAGAATTTTTCAAAATTACTTCACGTCTTGTAAAGTCTGGGTCAGATCTTAATTTTACTGCTTTCTCTATTGTCTCTTTTAACTTTTGTTCTGTTCTCTGGAAGATTATTTTTTCTTCCTCCAAAAGTATTTTCATTAAATTCAGTGATGACCCTAATAACTCCTCCTCCCACTTTTTTATTAGTTGTGGAGATCTAGACCTCGGGGATGGGCTAACCTGTGACCTCAGACCTCTCGGTACTATATTCGCTCTGATATAGTTCTCTAGGCAGTGAATTTCCCAGAAAGATTTGATATTCTCCTTATAAGCAATATATAACTCCTTAAATATACTTTTTAAATTTATTTTCTCGGTACTCTCTCCTAGTTCACACTCAGAAAAGATCTTTGATACATCTGCCATCCATTTCTCTGAACCAGTAGGCTCATTCAAAAAACCTTCCATCAGAAAAAATCACAGAAAAAATTCCCTCAGGAACAAATAATATCTATATGGATTTGGAACAACAAGCCAGTCACTGAAAAAAATCCTAAACAAATCCAAACTCTAAAATATAACTTGGTCTATTTGAGGATAAGTGTAGGGAAAATAGATAGGGACAGTGTGTACATGTATGTATATAAAATATATTAATTGAGATAAACTTGAGATATGTAATCGTATTTTTTATGGGTATATATTAAAAGTTATATTTTAGAGTTTGGATTTGTTTAGGATTTTTTTCAGTGACTGGCTTTTTTTCAAATAGCCACGTTGTACGACAATTCTGATAGAAACATTTTCTAGCAACTGTTCTCGTTTGTCATTGCTGCAAAAAACGCAATTTCTCATCCGTGTAACTTATGAATAGATTTATTTCGTTTGTTGAATCTCAGTTTGGTGCAGACACATTATTTCATAGTAACTGCTACCTGTTGTCAGTGGTGGCAAAGCCGAGATATGTAATCCATATAACTTTTTAATACTTCTATTTCACTCAGTGCGTCTCGGTTTGGCGCTAATCGTGCACTTGTATGATATTTTGTTGAAAACTATCAATTCCTATTCCTACTGGGCAGTTGTAAATCCCTGGGTCTGAAGGAAGAACACTGTTGATTTTGTCTTACGGTTCTTCCACTAGACCGCATTTTACAAGTATTCGCTAGAAACATTTCAGTTTCTAATGCTAGTTGGCTGTAGGAAATTAGAGGGATTTAAGAATAGCTGTGATTTGCCGTCTTTTAATAAGAGACTGTCAAATACTCTTCCATACCTTTTTAAATTTTTATCTTTCTGAACATGGAGCAAAATGCAGGTGGTAAGCGAGCAAAGAGGGGTGTAGGACACGGAAGTAGAGTACGAGAGAAGGTTCTCCTTCCAGTGTTGGCGACAACACGCAAGCCAGCGGATCGTCGGTTGCAGGACCTTCAGGCCTGTCATCACTGGGTCAGGGCCCTGTGAATCTCAGTTACGAACAGCGTCGCAAATCTGTTCTTCAGTGGTTAATGCAACCTGCATCCAGCAGTCTTACCTCCTCGTCCTCCCAGTCACGGCCACAAATGTCATCATCATCATCGTCAGCATCTGTCCAACATGAAGCGAAGGCAGCCCAAATGTCAACTCGTGTACCCACCACTGTGGATAATCCATTTTCTGAACACCTCTTTGATGACAAGATGCGGTTGGGGTCAGAAGGCATTTCCAAAGATCAAGAGGCCAAAGAGGTTGATTTTGTCTGCTCTGACACCCAGTTACTGATACCATCAGAGGAGGAGAAGGAAGCCGGTCAATCGGCAAAAATCCCGGGCGCTCGGCAACGCCATGCAGTGCCTCTTGCTAGTAGCCAGCAGCACCTGGATGCAGAATGTCAGGGCGAGGAAGTCATCTATGTTGATGATGATGATTACGACAATGAGGTTCCAACGAGGTCTTTTCAGCAGAATTTGCCTGCGAGCGCCTGACGATGGGGTAGTGTCAGTACGGCTCCCGCCTCAAAAAGGGAGAGGGCAGTAGCAGAAGTCCGCTGAGATGACTCTGCCACCCATGATCAGCGGAAACACCGCTCCTCGCTTATCGCTGTCAAAAAGGTCCAGGACCTCTCAAGTCTGGGGCTTTTTCGATCAAGCCTCTGATTCACCCAGTGATGTCATATGCCGCCTTTGGTGTAAACGCATCATTAGAGGCAAGAATCTTAGGTGTTTAACCACCACCAACATATCTAGTCACATGCAGCAAATGCGAGTTGAAATGGAGGCAACACTTGGCCAAAAAAGGCCACACCGATGCCGGGCTTCCAACCACTGTCACACCCTCTGTCTCCACCTCCTCCTCCTTTGCCACCACCAAGTGTTCCTCAGCTGCCCATGTCTCTCAGAGTCATGATCAGGGATCAGCCCCCGTTTCAGTCTCCACCATCGCCCGAGCACCACCAGAGACCCATCCTATCCCTTCTCCTTCCACCAGTTTGACGACCTGCACGCCGTACAGCGGCCAGTCTAGCAGCCAGCCTTCTGTCTACCAGGTTTGGGAGCAAAAGAAACACTTTAACTCAAACCATCCCAAATCCAAAAGCCTGAATGTCGGCATTGCCAGGCTTTTGGCCTTGGAAATGTTGCTTTTCTGTCTGGTGGACACAGATGGGTTCCGCGACATCATGGCCCTTGCCTGTCCCCAATACCAGATGCCGAGTAGACATTTCTTTTCAGAAAAGCCATCCCTGCCCTGGCCAGCCATGTGTCAACTAAAATTTCAAGCGCGTTGTCTGCATCTGTGTCCGGCATCTGACCACCGACACAGGACTAGTAAGCACAGCCAAGGCCACTATATCTCTGTGACAGCTCACTGGGTGAGCTGGGTGGATGTCTCTGGTGGTGATCAGGCTCGGCGCATGCGCTTCAAAACCGCAGGGGTGGTGCAGGGTTCTTTACCCCAAGGTCCTCGGGTGGCATCACGTGCCCAGAGAAAACAGGCCGTGTTGAAATTAATCTGTCTTTGAGACCGTCAACACACAGGTCAGAAGCTGTGGACGGCTCTTCGTAATGAGACCGAGCGCTGGCTGGTTGAAAAGAACCTTGTGCCAGGCAAGGTGGTATGCGATAACGGTCGAAATCTGCTAGCCGCCCTTAAGATCGGTAGGCTGGAGCACATCCCTTGCGTGGCACATGTCATGTACCTTGTCGTCCAGAAATTTCGAAGGCGCTACCCGGGTCTGGACTGCCTGCTGAGGAAGGATCGAGGTCTGAGCTTGCACTTCCGCCGTTCGCACCCTGCTTCGTCCTGCCTGGCTGCGTTGCAGCATCAGCTCGGCCTCCCCGTCAACCGTCTCATTGACATGGCAACATGCTGGAATTCCACTCTCCACATGCTCCAGCGATTGTGGCAGCAGCGTAATGCCATTACGCAGTACGAGGTGACACATGGCCTGACCAGCAGTGGAGCGGACCTCGGGGTGTTCAGCCACCGAGAGTGGAGGCAGGTGAAAGAGCTATGCACCATCCTTGCCAGTTTTGAAGAAGCCACCAGTGCAGAAAATGCCCTTGTCAGCATGACCATTGTGGTGATCTTAGTTCTGGAATGATCATTGGACACTCTGAAACATCAGGTCCCACCAGCGACGGAGGAGGAAACGGACACAGATGCGGACACGGTGCCTTTCTCTCCGTCGAATCCAGAAGGCCCAACAGTTTCAAAATTTTATCGGTCTTCATTAGGCAGTGGTTTGGGGTCCAGGGCTAGTGCAAGGCGGCGTCTCAGCTATCAGGGTGTATCATCTGAGGCAAGTTAGGGCTGTGTTGAAGCTGTGCCAGAGGAAGCGGAGGAGGAGGAGGAGTAGGAGGATGAGGTATTCCTGGACACCGACGTTACCGACGTCCCTGCCTTGGAAAGAGGTTGGCACGAATTTGAGGCGGAGGAGGAAGATGAGGAAGATCAGTTTTCTAGTGCCCCTCGACCCAGAGGCTTGGGAAATCAAGGCTCCATCTCTCACATGAGTGCTTGTATGCTCCATTTCCTCCAACATGATCCTCGCATTAAGGCCATCAAAATGAACAACAGTTACTGGGTGGCCACCCTCCTCGATCCCCGGTACAAAGCAAAACTCAGCACTTTCCTTCCCCCCACCCAAATAGAGAGTAAAATGCAGGAATTGGAGACCGTGCTGATTGATCAACTGGAGACATCTGTTGCGTCTGATTCACGTTCTTCAAATGTAACGGTGGAACAACATCAGCAACGTGATAGCAGTAGAGTGCGAAGCAGCCGTAGCAGCAGCAGCAGCAGCAGGCATTGTGGCAAAATCCTAATGGGTGACCTCTGGCAATCTTTATTTACCACCTCACCAACGCATGTAATGCAGGGCACACATACAACACACAGAGATCGGCTTAAGATCATGGTGCACGACTATTTGCGATGTTTTTGGATGTGTTCCGGACCCAATCGACTTCTGGGTATCCAAAATGGATGAATGGCCTGAGCTCGCTGGCCACGCCATAGAGGTGTTGTCCTGCCAAGCAGCCAGCGTCATATCTGGAGGAGTCATTACAGACAAACGCATCCGGCTTTCCATAGATAATGTTAATCGTTTGAATTTCATCAAGATGAGTCAGGCATGGATCTCTGATGATGTTGTGGCCCCAATTGCTGAGGTCACCGATTAGTTGCCAAAAGTTCATTTTGCTGGTTTTGCGGTGAGGAGACTGTAAAAGACACCAAGGTTTCATGAAAAAAACGTATTCCATTTACTCCATCTTTAGAATTTTTCGCATTGTCAATCGGTTTGGGGTCATGGTGCTGTGAGATACAACTATAATCATGGTCCTTTGGAACAGAAATGTGGCTTCTAAGTGACATTTCTCCCTCACAATTTTTTAACAGTGGCTGAGAAGTCATTTTTATAATTTTTTTGGGGTCATGCTGCTTTGAAATGCAACAATACTACAGGTCCTATTCTAGAAAATGTGGTTTCGAACAGACATTTGTTCTTCACAATTGTCTAGAGTGGCTCAAGGATCATGTTTTGAATTTTTGGGGGCATGTTGCTGTAAAATGCAGCTATACTACAGGTCCTACTCTAAAAAATGTGGTTTCTAACAGACATTTGGTCTTCACAATTGTCAAGAGTGTCTCATGGGTGATGGTGCTGTCAAACACCGGATTAGGTAGGACACTGTTAATGGACACATATTGCAAAATGACTTGTTTTTGCAAGATCTTTAACATAGCTAGCAATCTCTGTAGTGAGACAACCCATTTAATACAATTAAAAAAAGAGAAACAAAGAAGTGGTGGGATTCCATCCTATTTTAAAAATATTTTAAGAATGCCAAGAAAAAAGACAGGTATAGTCAATGTCCAGTTCAACTAAAATGGTGGTTGAAAAACTCCTTTTTCCAGCACTTTTTAATTGTGGGTCATACAGGTTTGAGGGTCATGCTGCGGTACAGGACATGTATAGTCAATGTCCAGTTCAAATAAAATGGTGGTTCAAAGACTCCTTTTTCAGGCACTTTTTATTCTGTGGGTCATGTAGATTAAAGGGTCATGCTGCGGTCCAGGACGGGGATAGTCTATGTCCAGTGAAACTAAAATGGTGGTTGAAAGACTCCTTTTTCCGGCATTTTTTAAATCTGGGGGTCATGCAGGTTTAGGGCTCATGCTGTGGCCCAGGACAGATATAGTCAATGTTCAGTTCAACTAAAATGGTGGTTGAAAAACTCTTTTTTTCTGGCACTTTTTAATATGTGTGTCAGACAGGTTTAATGGTCATACTGCGGTACAGAACAGATATAGTCAATGTCCAGTTCAACTAAAATGGTGGTTAAAAGACTCTTTTTTTCTGGCACTTTTTTTTAATCTGGGGGTCATGCAGGTTCGGGGCTCATGCTGTGGCCCAGGACATGGATAACCATTCTCTAGTTCAACTAAAATGATGGTACAAATAATACTTCCTTCTGGCACTTTTTAATTTGTGGGTCATGCAGGTTTAAGGGTCATGCTGTGGTACAAGACAGGGATAGTGAATGGTCTGTGACTTTTTTTCTGTGACTCTTGTTGCCTAATTGTGTTGCCTAAGATGTAGCACGTATCCAGTTTACTGTTGTGGATGTTAATTCCAGCTTCTCCAGCCCTGTTTGGGTGTAAGAATGTAGGTGTTGTTCCTCTCCCATAGACTTTAATGGTCATCGGCGATATTCTATTATCGACTATCGGAAATTGTCTTGATAATTCCCGATATCGACTATCGAATCGATAACGATTGTTGACACAATTGCTCATCATTAGTCAGCAAGATGGCTTCCAGCCACACCAGCAATTGCACAGTCACGGAGAGGACCCCTTTAACTTTTCTCCCTGTACTGCCTGAGTTTCTGATGGCACTCAGAAAGCGTAGCCACTCCTGGTTACCTGCTAGTGTTGCTGCTTAACTGCTCGTTCCTTTCTGTCCCAGATCTCCTGCGGCCTTGTAGAGGTAAAGAACCTTCCCCAGCCTCAATCTCAGTTTTCTATGCTTTCGACCCATGTTAACTATTTACATCTTCTTGGACTTGCAGGCTTCTCTTCCCACAACAGAAACATGAAGCATCCACCCTTCATGCCACTGGACCCCTCACTAAGGGGCTTGATCCTTCTCGGTCCTTCTGTTGTCACACACTGACTGCCTGTCATACTCTGCAGCACTGATCCCCCTCAGTGGCAGCTAGCCCCCCTGCTTCTCCAGACCAGCTCCTCCCCCGAGCTCTCTATTGCTGTACAGCTACTGATGACTCACTGCACCCCCAAAACTGGCTAAAACTGCCAGAAACCAACTCTAAACTGTTGACCTTTTACCTGCTATAACCAGGCCACCTATCTCCTGGACCCCAATTGCAAACCACTGTCCTCTACAGTCCTAACACAAGTATAACTATCCTTACATACCCTTACATCTCCCCCTACTTAAAACAAATCCATCTCTGGATTTAGTAACACTCGTGCATACTCACACATGTTGTTGCATGTAAACAAACATTTTTCTATATACTTGTGTTACTTTGTCACATTAAGCATAACATTTATGTTCTCAGCAGGTCAGAAACCTCAGGGTAAGGTTCAGCGTCCATAACTGCAACAGTCCTTGACCCTCAACATTACAAAATAAGCATTTCCACCCCAGCGGCGCAACACCCTTTCGGGCCCAGCATCCCAAAGCTTACCCGCTCCCCGTGGTACAAGCTGTGCAGTCTTTCTGGTTCAAAGATGTGTTTACCCACTCTTCGGTTGACAAACAGCACCTCCCGTCTTCCAGGATGGACCCCAAGCCAGCATGCCAGTTGAACTCGATCACATCCCTGGTCGTTCAGTTCTCAGTCACCCATGCTCCTACTATACCTCTGCAGTAGTGTTGAGCGAACAGTAAAAAGTTCTAGTTCAATTAGAACCTCGAACTTTTGTGAGTTTGGTTCGAAGTTCTATTTGAACTCAAACTTCGAAGTCTATGGGAGAAGATGTTCTGGTTAATTTTTATACCTACAGTATACAGGTGAGGAGAAACTTAAATTACCATACATAACAGTAAACTGGATACATGGAACAATTTAGTGAAGAAAATTTGGCTCTAAGTGTGACAGGAAAAAATTGAGAGGCTAAAATACTTCATTCCTTTCAATGGATAACTGAAAAGATAAGGACAGCTTGTAAGCAGGGGCAGAGCTATAGGAGGTCTAGCGGTAGCAGCTTCTACAGGGCTCTGATTCCTGAGGGGGCCAAAATGCCCCTTTGACACATAGGATATTTGAAGACGGTGTGTTATACAATTACTGAAGCCCCAAAACTGCAAAAACTGAACTTTTGGGCACTTTTTGAGTATGATTTTGCAAATCCAAGCACTCTGTATAATTTATATAGAGAGTTAGGCGTTATGTGAGCCTGCAAATGTTGCCAAATAACAGCTTCTGGGGGTGGGAAAGATGCATCCAGCAATACCAAACTCCCTAACTATTGATATCTATGGAGAGGAAAATGCTATCTAACTAACTAAGAGCAGTCTGTACAGTACAAATATTGATGTCTATGGAGAGGAAAATGCTATCTAACTAAGAGCAGTCTGTACAGTACAGAGAGTGAGCTGAAAATGGCATTCACAATCAAATACAGTGAAATATATATAACATGGTCATGTGATTTTAGCAGCCAATGAGAGCCCTACACCTCAGCTATGACGTTTTTGACACTTCTCTGTGCTCTGCACTGGTTAGCTGGCAAAAGTGCAGAAAGGTGATTGGATAGCCAAAAGTGCAGAAAGCTGCTGAAAACGAAACTGAAAATGGCGTGTCGAACTAGAACAGTAAAATGTTCGGTTCGAGTTCTAAAAATTTGAGAAGTCCTACTAGAACTTAACCTTTCTAGAACAATTCGATCATAACTATTCTGCAGTTCATAAACTGGTAGGCGTTGTCCTCCAATTCCCTCTTTCGCTCCCAAGACATGGGACATGTGGCATGTCTCGGTGGTGGCCCCATGTTGGCTGCAGCTTCTTTGACAGCGTCTGCTGCCACTTCCTCACCTGGTTGGGCTCTTGGGAGCACACATGGGCTCACTTGTTCAATCCCCATAGCACAGGGTTCAGTAGATTGCCCTTCAGCCATTCTCACAAGTAATTCACGTGAGTTTCTTACAACAACAAACTTTGGCTCAACGTCTCTCACAGGCATCTCCTCCTTTTCGGTGCTCCACGCTGCTTTAAGGCGCCTACCATAGGCGGAACTACCCCTCCCTTTGCGCCAATAACTCTCTGCTCCCACTGGCTTCTCTTCAGCGGGAAATTCTTGCCAACCTTTCTCTTGGCCACGCCCCTCTTCTTCACCGCCATGCCAGTCCACCATCTTGCTGCAGCCAATACTGGCCCCCTTACACTCCGGCCATCTTGTACTGGTGTCCTGGCTGACCTTGCGCACTGGGTTTCTTCACAGGGGCTTTCTCGGCCTTCTAGCCTCTGGTCTACCCCTTTCTCCAGCTTCTGGCAACTCCTGGTCCAGCCACACATCAGGCCCACCTTTCAGGTTACTCACTGCGCCGCTCTCTCTGTTTCTCCAGGGCCTCCAACAAAAGTCTCTTAACAGTTTCAACAATGCTGTCCTGTACACACTTGGCTCCAGTCCCAAGACTCTTTAGACTTCGTCGGCATACCTGCAGGTGAGGAGATTCCGTCTCCCACTATGCATGTCTGGGTCATTCCCTCTCGGTACTTAAAACCTGCCTACTATGCCAACATGAAAGACGGATGCTACAGGGGAGGATATGGGGTGACTATGGAAGCGCTCTGACTGTGCCTTCCCATTACCTTTAGCAACTACACACACCACCAGGTTCCTCTGGTATCCATAGGTTCTTTTCGTATTGCAGGGAGAGATGTAGTGTGATATATGTAATGCACCGAAGGTCAGTAGCTAGACACAACACAATGGTATTCCAGGTCTTTGAGGCATTTACTTGGTTTTACAGCAGTTTAGCTTGAAATCCACTTGGATTGTCAGCACATCAGCTTCCAGCCACACCAGCAATCACACAGTCACAGTGAGGCCCCCTTTAACCTTTCTCCCTGTACTGACTGAGTTTTCGACTTCACTCACAAAGCTTAGCCACTCCAGGTTACCTGCTAGTTTAGTGTTGCTGCTTAACTGCTCGTTCCTTTCTGTCCCAGATCTCCTGCGGCCTTGTAGAGGTAAAGAACCTTCCCCAGCCTCAATCTCAGTTTTCTATGCTTTC
The DNA here is from genome assembly GCA_025379985.1 of Phyllomedusa bahiana. Lineage (NCBI taxonomy): Eukaryota > Metazoa > Chordata > Amphibia > Anura > Hylidae > Phyllomedusa > Phyllomedusa bahiana. The sequence continues at coordinate 9,927 of JAODAL010064142.1, forward strand.
AACCCATGTTAACTATTTACATCTTCTTGGCCTTGCAGGCCTCTCTTCCCATGACATCCACATGAAGCATCCACCCCTTATGTCACTGGACACCTCACTGAGGGGTTTGCTCCTTCTCTGTCCTTCTGTGGTCACACTCTCTGACTCTCTCATTCTGCAGCACTGACCCCCTCTGCAGCAGCTAGCCCCCCTCCTTCTCCAGCCCAGCTCCACCTCCTGAGCTCTCTAATTGGCTGTACAGCTACCGCAGACTCGCTGCACCCACAAAACAGGCTAAAACTGACTAAACCCAACTCTAAACTGTTTATCCCTTTGCCTGCTATAACGAGGCCACCTATTTCCTGCCATGGCCTGGGCACCCATGGGGATCGCTTCAGCTATATGCGACTCCTTTGGAAGTGCATACAACTGACTCACCAGTCAGCCATGGCAGTGCCTGGACGCTGTCAGCGATCTCTTGAACTGTATACGACTCCTCTTGGAGCGCATACAATTGAAGACACTGTTGAGGAGCAGAGAGCGAGTATCCAGCACAGATGGCGTGAGTGTCATCACACTGCTTGCGTGGTCTGAGGATATCACGCCGCATGTTGTGGGATGAAGATGGGTTGCATCTGACCGGAGAGGTAAGAGGGGAGAGAGGTGAGTATTTATATTTCTTATTTTTTAACAAGCCTTGTCTATGCCTGCCTATGGGGGACATATAAGTGTCTATACAAGCCTAAGCCTGCCTATAGGGAACATATAAGTGCTTATACCTGCCTCTGGGGGACATATAAGTGCCTATACCAGCCTAAACCTGTCTATGGGGGACATATAAGTGCCTATGCCTGCCTATGGGGGAAATTAAACTGACTATGAGGGGACCTATACCTGCCTCTACCTGCCTATATCTGCCTATAACTGCCTATGGGGGACATTAAACTGCCTATACCTGCCTATGTAATTTTATTGGTATCCATTTTTATTTTTTAAATTTACCAGTAGCCGCTGCGTTTTCCATCCTAGGCTTACACTTGAGCCAATAAGTTTTCCCAGTTTTTCGTGGCAAATGTAGATGCCTCGGCTTATATTCGGGTCAGCTTATTCTCGAGTATATGGTATGTTCTTGACACTAATTTACATGTATTCCACAAAGATCCTGTCCATCACCTCAGCAGTATACTACAATGAAAATTAGCACCGACAAATTTACTGTTCCACACATGACAGTGTATGACACTATAAATTAGTCATACGGTTACCGTATAATACACCTATACATGGAGCAAATAACCATATGTATGATTGCTACTAAAGAAAATCCTACAGTACCAAGACGCAATAATATTACTACTTAAGGATCAAACAATACTGCCAGACCATGACCAAATGTGACCACCACATAAGACTATAAGTATGCTGGCACTCTGTAGACATATATTGTTGCCATATCGTAACCAGATCGTAGTAGATATCATTTGTATACAGGGTGTGCAGACTGTATATTACCTCAGTACAGTGACTATATAGTGGTAGATACCAGTGTACATAGGTTCTGCAGACTGTATACTACCTCCATACAGTGACAATATGGTGGTAGATATCAGTGTACACAAGCTCTGCAGACTGTTTATTACCTCCATACAGTTACCGTATACTGGTAATTACCAGTGTACACAGGTTCTGCAGATTGTATATTACCACCATTCAGTGACCATATAGTGGTAGACACCAGTTGTATGCAGGCATTCTGCAGACATATTCTGCAGTCATATATTACCGCCATAAGGTGACCAGATGGTTGTAGATACTAGTGTACACAGACTCGGCAGACTTTATATTACTGTTAGATAGATAGATACCCATTGTACCAGGCGGTACAGTGCTGTTACATAAAGGGACTCATATGTAACATCTTCTCTGATGAGTCGTTCTCTTTCCTTTTTCTTCCCCATCCAGCCCAGACTGCCATGACGACTTCTCCTGGCCAAGACTCATCTCTACAGAATTTACCACACAAACATTTTTAGAATCCTCACTTTTCCAGCACTCATATAGCTACCTATCTACTGGGGAGGGTGAAGGAAGAATAAACCTCCCTACCTAATGGGGGTATATATAGGAAAACATGACGCCGCCTCATCCACACAGCAACCCTCTTCCTTCTAATAGAAAAGCCAGGTACCTGCTGTGGGGGATGGTGAATCACCCATCAAACTTATATAGGCCCCCATTAGGAAGGAAGGTTTATGCACCCTCCTAGTAGGTAGGTAGATATAGAAGTTTCCTCAATACCTAGGTAGGTATATAGCCCTTTGATAGATAGGTATATAAGTCCCATTAGTAGGTATGTATATAGGTACCCTTGTTAGATAGGTAAATAGCCCATAGAGTAAAGGTATATATGGCCCCCTGAAAGGTATTTTTATCTCACAGTAAAGAGTAGGTTTTTGGGGCCCAAAGTGGGTAATATAACCCCTCCCCAAAAAAATAAAGCAACGGTGGTTATAGGTCAGCACACAAGTGGGAGTATATAGGCCCAACTAGGTGCACAGCCCCCACCCCAATGATACTTAAATAGGAACCCCTTAATGACAGTATATACAGTAAAGTTACATACCCCTTCATAAAAAGACACATATGCATGCTTTTCTTACTATCTGACATGAAATCAGAATAAACCTTATCCGTTTTAGGTCAATTAGGATTACCAAAATTATTTGTCAACTGCTTTTACACAATAAAAACATGTTTATTCAAAAGGAAAACATGTTTTTGTATCAGCATAGTCTGTGACCCATAAGTTTTTTACTTTTCTGTTTACATAGATGTGTAGGGCTTATTTTTTTGCTGGATGAGATGACATATTTATTTTTGCAGGAAAAGGCTTTTTAATTGATTTTAAATCTGTTTTTTGGAAGGCAGGGTGAGGAAAATGTAGCAATCCTGGTAGTTTTTAAAAATTTTATTTTTAACAGGGCTCACTGTATAGTATACATGACATTTTTACTCCCTGGGTCGAAATGATTACGGTGATACCCAATTTTTATAGTTTTTTTTTATTTTTTATGTTAGAGCGCTTAAATAAGAAAAAAAAGTGTTTTTTTATTGCGTAAAACAATATTTATGCATCGCTATATTTTGATAACTATAAGTTTTTTATTTTTCCATATCAAAGTTTTAAAAATTTTTTTTTTTTGAGGATGAACTGACTTTTAGTTGGTCATTGGCATTTATAGCGGAGGAAAAAAAAAATTTTACAATTCTGTGATTGTTTTTTTTTTTTTTTTTTTTATATGGCGTTCAGCTTGTGGGTTCATTAACATGATAAATTTATAGGGTAGGTCATTACACACGTTTCAATACCAAAAAATGTTTTTTTATTTATTTTTTAAAACTTTTTTTGGGGGATGGGATTTTTAAAAGGGGGAAAGGGGGCGGTGTACGTGTTTTTATTTTATTTTTGTGTTTTACTTTTCTTTACTTTTTCATCTTTTTATCACCTATTTGCATCAGTGATGATCCTCAGATCGGCCCCATAGGTCGGCAGATCCTCAGATTGGCCCCATAGACATGTATTATTCTCGGCGTGTATACACCGTGAATAAAAGACATTTACTTAACTCCCCCCTCGCCCTATTGCGAGCAGGGAGAGGAACGTAATCCATAGTTTTATGAGAACTGTGGATTTTCCGAATGACTGAGATGTGTTTCAGCCCGTAATTCGCGCAGTACGGCGCAAATTACCTGCTCAAATACGTCCCAGAATAAGTCGTGTGAACATAGCCTTAAGGTTTATTGACATGGCGTTTTGCATAAGTTTTTCAGGTCTGCATCCAACACGCACCCGAAGTGTGCTGCGTTTTTGGATGCGGTTTTGCTGCAGCATAAATGCACCCTTATTTTTAAAAACCAGGGTGTCTCTGGTCAAAAGGATCAAGAAAAAAAAACATTCAATTCTTTGAATGGATCCGAAAGTCGCATCACAAAGATGCATGTAAAACACTTATCGTAACACTGAACATAATGCGTGTTTTACATTAAAAGCAATGTAAAACACGCTGCACATTGTTAGATGCGTGTTACAGTTTTGGATCCAAAAGTTCTAAAAGATACCGTGTGAACATACCCTTAGACGTAGACAGTATTCAAGCATGTCCCCCTTAGTGCTTCTACAGTGCGCGGTGCATTGCGGCTGCATGGCAGCTTCTATTTGTTCCCGTATTATAACTCCATCGGCAACATGCATGAAATTTGGCATGTGAACACCAAATTTCATGCGCATTTTACTGGCATAGAATGCACCTGATTTATGAACCCGCTCTACAGTGGATCATAAATCAGGTGCATTCCAGTTCTAGGGCGAAATTTCTGGATCAGGTATACCACTTTGAAAGTTATTTATTTTTTATGTTGTATTATGTTCCTTTTGACTTTTTGCCCATGATCAATAAAAATATTGTTGGAATGATTGGCATTTGCTTTCATTCAATTGTTTCGGGGGCCTTACCCTTGCAGCCAATTTTGCTTTATGAAGTCCTTAATTTCTAATCTATATTTATTAAGCACTTTAGTGAGCAATAACTATGGTTTTCAGGGACAAGGTGGAGAACAGGGTTGCCCATTTCAGGGCAATTACCCTGTTTAACTAAGGTTTTATGGATAATGTGTAGGGTAAACTTTTTTTAATGAGTATTAATAAAGGGTATTGTTTTATTTTGATATAGAGCTCACTATTCTCTGTTATTTTATATTTTATGTATTATGTTTTCAGTGCTAACCCTTGATTTCATGCTTTCCTAGTTTATGATATATTAAAATTGGATCTGTGATAATGCATATCCATATACAATTCAGCGATGCCGCTAATCATTGACCTCAGCGGTATATGGGGAAAGATAGCTGAGACCTGTGATTGACTGCAGCACTGACATGCCCATATATACCTCATTGCTGCCGCTAATCATTGACCTCAGCAGTATATAGTGAAATATTGCAGAGACCAGCAATTGACTGCAGTAGTGACATAGGCACATACGCATATCATTACTACAGTAGCATTTTTTTGCTTTTTTTTATTTATTATTTTAACATAATTCTAACTGCTGCCAACATTTTTAAAGAATTTTATAAAAAGTTTACTTTTTTCCTAAAACTTATGAAGTCTTAACTTGATGATGATATAGTATTTAATTTATATGTGTCACCTTCTGCCATGCTGTATATGGTTAACTAGATTGAGCTTAACTTAAAAGAAGAGTAAGGAGCAGATGATAAAAATAGAGCATTTGCCTTGAGCTTCCTGATAAATTGTCAGGTCTATGAATAATGACAAACAACCCTTTTTCTTTGCATTTTCATTACATTACAGAATTTACATAGTATTCCTGCTTACTTACTGCTTAATAATATGTAAATTCTACAACTATCATGATTTCAAAAAATTGCTGTAAAGCAGGACATCTATGAACATTTTACTACTTTGCAATTGTTATATAGCAACAAAGCCCTATTACTTAGTATTACAATATTTTTATGAAACAGAAAGGATTGGAGATTATTAGTGTTAACAATTAATTGACAAAATTTCTCTTTCCTGGCTGCCTTTGTCTATCTTTATAAAACACTCCATGGCTTGTCCTAGGACGGTGATTGCTTGAAGGGGTTTTCTCATCAGGCTAAGTCACAGAGCCTGCTCTTAACAACCAGCTTCAGGCTCGCATTTCCTGTACATGTTGTGGGCAGTTCGACAGCAGTGACAGTCATTTCTGCTCTACTATTCATAGCTGTTAGAGGTAATTGTTAATGGAGGGGTTTTAACAGTAGGGCACAAGACTACATAGCTATAAAGAGTTAAAGTTTTTCAGCAAGAAAGATATACAAGCTCCTGTGCTGTTGCTTAGACAAGGCAGAGAGAAATTTCGCCATCCTGAACAAGGCTACTAGAGCAAAGAGAGGTGGTCGATAACCTAGGGATGCTTGGGTAAACAAGCAGAAGATAAGAACTGCTCTTACTCTGAAATGACGCAAAATCAGCAATGCATGTGATAAATGTCTTTCTTTGCATTTGTCTACATATTTTAAGCTAATTATTATGGTGGAAATACCATTCTAAGGGCAGAGTTCTTGTCCCAAGAAGACTGAAATCTATGTATATAAATATCCATGCCCATGACACAGGCTTTTAAGGGCACTCTTGGCGGCAAGAGTGGTTTGCCACAGGTTGGTGAAGCAGGAGCAGTGGAGTCAAATGTTCAGGATAGAGTAGTGAGAACCGCTCTCCACTTTACTTTTGAGTAAGTGGCATGACACCGCTCTCCCTAAATCCCCAAATCCTAACAAACACAGGATTTTTAAAAAGGGCTTTCCAAACAAGGCATCATTACACAATGTTTCCTGGCTCCTTCGCAGGTATGTGTTGAAATATCTTTTCCAAATTGGTTACTGCAGTGGAAACATAGGAAATTAAGATCAGTCAAAAACATTTTTGTGCATCCTGCCGACTCCTTTTTATTATTTCTGATTCAACCTTTAGCTAATTAAAAATTTTTTAAATTATAGGCGAATACAGCCCTAAGCACTGACTGCAGAGCTGATCAGGGTCTGACAGCCAGCTCTCCACTCCTGTAGCTTTATAATTTATGTGCCTCACGGGCCACACTTCTCTCACAAAAAATGACCATCACTCCTTCCCCTTTCTGTGTCATGTAAAGATTGCTGCTTATTGCCCCCCTTCCCATTTCATGTTTTTTTCCTGGGACAAAATGAAGATATAAACCCAAATTTTAAAATAATTAGAAAATAGCTAAATTGTTTAAAATTTCAGGAAAAAATTTTGATTCTTTAACCCAAGCCGAAGTTCATGGGGAATTCGTGGTAAATAGTGTTGAGCGATTTTTTTTTCGACCCAAGTTTAAAAACGGCAAGGTTTTTTTTGGTTTATCGAAATTTCCAGAAAAAAAATGCGATTAATTTAAAGGGTTAAAAACTGTGCATCAAACTATTAAGATCGCGCCCTTTTTTGGGCTTTCCCGTTAAAATTTTGGGGGCCAGCAAATCAATTCAGAATAAACCGGGTTTTTAGATGTGTGGGGTTGGGCCCTTTATGATTTTGGGGGGGGTTGGTTGCGATTAGGCTGGAAAAAAAACCCCATGAAACCCCGTTTTTTAAAAAAGAAAAAGCCTTTTCCCGTTTCAGCCTCAGTTGGTTTTTCCCCAGCGTTCATAGGGATAGGACCTTTCGCTCTGCCGTGGCCAAACAGTCAGGGGAAAAAAAGTCTATTTCTGCACAGAAAACCTCAAAAATTAGCGTGTCCTTCCAATTTTGTTAGATTAGAATTTTTTAAGAAATTTTTTGTATTAGCAAAAGAATTTTTTTAAAGCATCTACCCTTTTAAATTCACGGGGGGGGAGGGACGGGGGGGGCGGGGGGGGGGGGGGGCCCCCGGGTAAAAACAAAACATGCTCTATCTATAAATTACACTGGGTAAAGTTCACCAAGAATTATTGTAGACATTTTAGTGGAATATCTTTTTTTAATTTAAAAGTTTGCTATTGAAAATTTTTCCCCGATATTGGGGCCCCGCCTGAACTTATATTGGATTTCACATCAATTTTTAGAAATGCAGGTTTCTTTGTTAGCTGCAAAACTCCCCTTTTATTATCCCGTTACATTTCAGATAGGTGTTTTATTTTCAATTTTTTCCCAAAAAAAACCTATGACCCGTTGATATAACCACCCTTTCAGTTAAAAAATTTCAATCCGGCCAAAACTTGTAGTCAGCCCCAGGTTTGGGTTTTTGCCCCAAAAAACCCTTTTTTTTAAAGTAAAGGGAAAAAACCAGTTTTAAATTTTTTTTGACTTTTGCGACCCAGCATTTTTTCATTGACGCAGCATCTAAAGAAATCTTTAAAAAAGCAAATTTTATAAATTTACCCCCAAGGTGAATTGAAAGGGGCAAAAAATACGTTTATTATTTTCAAAACATAACAGTTACGTGTTTTTTTTACTTTTTCACACCCAGATTGGGTTCCCTTGACGCAGCATCTACGTAAATTTTTAAAACCCGCAATTCTATATTCACCACAGGTGATTGAAAGGTGCCCAAAATATCGTTTTTTTTATACCAAAACATAACAGTTACGGGGTTTTTTTTACTTTTTCCACCCCGCCCTTTTTCATTGACCAGCATCCCAAGTAAATTTTTAAAACAGCAAATTTTATATTCCCCCACAGGTGGGAAAAAGAAAGGGCAAAAAATATCGTTTATTATACTAAAAAAAAAAACAGTTACGTGTTTTTTTACTTTTGCGCACCCGCATTTTTTCATTGAGCAGCAATTTGGTAAATCTTAAAAAAAGCAAAATTTTTATAAAACACCACAGGTTGGGAATTTAAAGTTTTCAAAAAATTTGTTTTTTTATCCAAAAATTCAGTTAAAGGGGTTTTTTTTATTTTGAAAACCCAGCATTGTTCCCCTTTTCGGGAAACATCCCCGTAAATCTTTTTTAAAAAGCAATTCTATATTTACCACAGGTGAATTTAAAAGGGGCAAAACATAAACGTTTTTTAAAACCAAAACATAAAATTTTCGTGTTTTTTGGGCTTTTGCGCACCCAGCATTTTTTATTGACGCAGCAATTTTACGAAAATCTTAAAAACAAACAAATTTTTATATTCACCCCAGGTGAAAATTTAAAGGTGCAAAAAAAAACCGTTTTTATTTTCCAAAACATAACTTTTACGTGTTTTTTGGGTTTTTTCGCACCCCCGAATTTTCAAAAGCAGCATCTACGGGAAATCTTAAAACAGCAAATTTTATATTTTACCCCAGGTTTAATTTAAAGGTTTCAAAAAATACCGTTTTTATTTTTATCAAAACCCCTAACAGTTAAAGTGGGTTTTTGGGACTTTTGCACACACCGCATTGTTTCATTTACGCAGGGATCTAAAGGGAAATCTTAAAACAGCA